>JAULJZ010192468.1:0-20760 GCA_032270985.1 Heliamphora pulchella | reverse complement strand
ACTTTGTCAATATTGGTTCTTGTTGTAAATTTTTTAAAGGTAACATATACAGAACGTGAGGTTAAAGAGAGTTCAAATAAAAACAAGCAAAGAAACAGAATCCTAACTATGATTCTTAGGGTCATGCAACTTGGTTATTATTTCTAGATATGCAACATGTATCATTTGGGCAAAGTAAATCAAAAAACATGTGAGTAAGCGATAAAATAAACAAATAAGTACGTAAGGGACATGCATAAAGATTTTTACTGCTAATCATGCTATAAACAGATGGTATAGGACAAATAGAAGAGATTAAAACACTGTTTCGAGCTACTTGTCAGGCACAAAACTCACGGCCTGAGCAACAAATGTTGCTGCCATGAAAAATATAGTCACAAAATAGGCGGCCATGACACAAATAGGGTTACCGCAAAGAACATAATGAAAATATCTCACGGCCGGAATGAATAAATGTTGCGGCCATGGTTTTTGGGAGGTATAGAAAGGGTATATGCATTTCACGTGGCTTTAAGCGAGCTCAAATGAATAGGATATGCAGGACAGAGACCATAACCTATTGGTTTTAGGCTAGATCTGCCATCCTTCATCCTCTATGCAAATAATAACTCTAAACAGAATATACAGAATATCAAAAATGAATAACATAGAGCTTAAAACATGTTTACATGGTACTGATCTGTTAAAAACTACACGGCTGTAACAAACTAGGTGACAGCCGTGACAAATATGAAGAAAAATAAGGCTGCCATAACATTTACATAGCCTCAAAATCATGCAAATATGAAGGTATATAGAATGGATACCATGGCCCATTTGATCTCGGCAAGATCTTCCATTCATTAACCGAAAAAAAACCAAACAGGGATACGTAAAGAAGAAAATACTAAATAGAGCCATAGGAGGATGTACAAACTTAAAATAAACAGATAATAGAGGGCTTTGAAAAGGATTTTTTGCATTTCTAGCCTTAAAACACTGTCACGACTGTAATAATAAATTATTGCGGTTGTTAATATAAAGAGGCATAAATGTAGTGGCTCCTATAAAAAGGACACGGTTGTCACTGTGGGTTTAACAGAACATATAGCCGTGACATAAGAAAGTTACGGCTGGTATGTTTCAGAACCTCAATAAACTTCTGATGTATTCAGTGTGCTTGTGAGTATCGAAACAAGACGTAAACAACTGTAAATATATGAAACAGAGGGTTATAAATATACTACTAATAATGAAAAACTTTGAGGAAATGAATATTTACATTGAAATGAATGATAAACAAGTAATAAAAACAATGAAAACCTTATCCACGTCACCCTCGGGGAAGAAGATGAGGGTTTAAGAAGAGTCGTGGTATCTTAAGGTTACCTTGTGTGAATATCCACCTCAAATGGTTCCTCAGTGGTGAGAATATGATATTTCCAAGCCAATGTATGTACTCTAAGAACTCCTCCGAGGCAACCAAGAACACGAACGAGGCTCGAGAAGAGTGGAATGGATAGAAGAATATCGGATGGGGGAGAATTTGGGCAATGTTTTGGTATCTAGGTCTTCTCTCCCTATTTCTTTTGAAAAGCTACGCCAATTTATAGGCAAAGTGGGCAACATAAACCCCCTCTAGAATGCTGTCACCTATCCAATAACGATCGCTACCTTTCTGACAATGAAAAGGATAGCCGTGACTTTCAAAAGTCGCGGCTAGGTGTAAGGTTTCAACAAAAGTAATAGTCGTGACAAAGGAAGTCATGGCTTGCTTTAGGGTTTTCAAAAAGGTAGTGGCCGTGATAGGAAGGACACACCCTGCTTTATGGTTTTCAAAAAGGTAGCAGCCGTGTGGATAGGAATGTCACGACCTATGGGTTTTTTATGGTTTTCTTAGGTTTTGAGCCGAATTCGTGATTTCGCTTTCTTGGGAGTAACTTTGAGCATAATTCTCATTTTTTCGTCATTGGAGCAGATTCGAGATTGGTGTCTAAGATTTGGCTTGGTCAGATTGAGGTGTTTAGAGCATCTTCTCATGCTATTGTTTTTGAGCTTGTAATCCCTTCTCTCCTTGATATTAATGAAATAAATGAGATTTTTGGTTACTCTACTTTGTCTGATTTGTTTCATACGCTTTCTGGTGATTTTGAATTCTACTGGAATGTCCTCGAAAATAAAAGTTTTAATAAAAAGAGAAGAAAAAATGTGCGCTCAACCTATAACTGAAGAAACTTTGACAATTAATCTGGTTAATGAAACTAATCCACAAATTGTGCAAATTGGGTCTTCATTATCTTTAGTCTAACGTAAGCAATTAATAACTTTATTAAAAGAATTTAAGGACATCATCGCATGGTTTTACGAGAATATGTCCGGTATTGATCCCGAGATTGTCTAACACTATATCCCTTTATATCCCGATGCCAAACCGATCAAACAGAAATTGAGACGGATACGGCCAAAATAGGCACTGAAGATCAAAGAAGAAGTAACCAAGTAGAACAATGCAGGATTTCTTATGGTAACTGAGTATCCGAAATGGGTGGGCAACATTGTTTCGATTCTGAAGAAAGAAAGACGCATCCGAGTTTGTGTGGATTTCTGGGATCTCTACAAAGCTAGCCAAAGGACGATTTCCCATTGCCACATATTGATGTCTTGGTGGACAATACAGCGGACATGTCCTCTTGTCATTCATGGACGGTTTCTCGGGGTACAATCATACCCTAATGGACCCCAAAGACAGAGAAAAGATAACATTCACTACACCTTGGGGAACCTATTGTTATCGGTTGATGCCATTCGATTTGAAGAATATAGGGGCATCCTATCAACAGGTTGCTTCTACTTTGCTTCTCGATATGATACATAAGGAAGTTGAGGTGTATGTGAATGATATGATAGTAAAGTCTAAGGATTGAGATGGCCATATCATAGCACTGCAAAAGTTCTTTGAAAGGATCAGAAAGTACAAGATGTGGCTCAGCCCACAAAAGTGCGCCTTCGTTGTCACTGTAAGAAAAATGCTTGGATTTATGATTACCTAACGCGGCATAGAGGTCGATTCATCAAAAATCAAGGCGATCATCGAAATGCCTCCTCCAAACACCGATCAAGAAGTCCAGAACTTTTTGCGACAGATAGAGTTCATCAGCCGATTCATAACTAAGTTCACAACCACTTCTGAGCCTTTGTTCAGCTTATTGAAGAAAGGGGTCAAGTTCGAATGGGATAAAAAATGCCAAGACGCCTTTGAAGCTATGCGTCAGTACTTGCAAAACCCACCTATTCTCGCTCCTTCTGAGCCTGATAGGCCACTGATTCTCTATTTGTCAGTGACTGACTCAGCTATGGGATGCGTGCTGGCACAAGAAGGAGAAACTGTAGTTGAAAAGGAAGTCTATTACTTGAGCCAGAAGATGACCGGGTCTGAGATACGATATACGCTACTGAAGAAGACTTGTTGGGCTTTGGTTTGGGCCTCCCAAAAACAAAGGCATTACATGCTGTCTTTCACAGTAGATGTATTTATTGGAGGCAGGACTACCAAAATCTTTTTTTTTGCAAACGATTAACGAAAAAAATTAACTAGACGGGCAAATGCCAAAACAGGCTTCAAATAAAACTTTTGATAACAAACGAACAAAATAAAACCCGTGCATCCGAAGTTAATTTAGAGGAATGCCTTTTTACCGGTCGAATCTTCAACTATGATTTGAACAAGTTGAAGCTTCTGTCAGATGTTCTACTGTATTCCCTTATGCAATTCCCGGATATAGTGTGGGCTATAATCCTCCGAGAAATCGTACTGGCAGAACTTGGGCAACTTTAGTCTAAGAAGACAAGTTATAAAACTGGTTCAGCTTACCCGCATATTTATAGGGCTACCGCAGGGACCTGGGGAGTAATTATGATTAAAACTTCTAGTGGAACACTGACTCGTAGCAGCGGTTTCTGCAATTAAGCAAACCTTATAGCGGTATCTGCAATTATGAAAAACTAGCAATGGTTTCTGTAATTTTCATAATACACTGAATTACAGTTCATACCACTAAAGAACTATAATTGCACTCTAACCCATAATCTCAAGACCATCTAGCATTGAGCTCCTATTATTAAATACTTACTATTTCTCCCCACGTTAAGATTCTCACCAATTAAATTTAATTACTGACAATTTAATTTAATTGGCATCTTGATATTCCTTAAGCCCTTCTGCTTAACTTATTTGATCGTCAGATAATCAAATATACCTGTCGGGTTTGACCCGGTCAAAACTTATAAGCTTCCTTAGGAGGGTATTATTAATCTCGATCTTTCAGGACGTGCATTCCGTCAATAATTAATATTTTTCATATAAATAATACCACTATCCAATTCACCAGAAATATAGACCCATATAAGATCACACATTCTAATGAATCAAAACAACGAATATTAATTATATAAAAATCAGTAATTATTTTAGGATTAAGAGAATAAGCACTATTCATAATAACCTCGGGGTGTGAATTAATTTACATAGTTAGTATAAAACTAATTATTTCAAATGTCTCATTCAATACACACAAAGTGTACAAGTACAGAGAATCAGAATAATAGACGACGCTATTATTTGTTCCCCATAACCAAGATAGGTCTATTAAAACTCTGTGCTATAATTATACCGATGGTATGTCCGTTTTCATCTAAATTGTGAACATAAAATTTATATTATGCAAGAACCTAAAATCTGATTTTCTATTTTTAAACTGTACTCTACACACCAGATTAAATACTATATAGAATATTGGACATCCATGCATAACAAGGAAATGATATACATACATTGCTCATAACGATTTTCATGAAATGAAAAATTAATTTTATTAAAATAAAATTAAAAAATAAAAACATTGTTTTCAGTATACTAAGCCTAACAATCTTCCACTTATACTCAAAACTATGATGTCATATATCTGACTCCCATGCCCTCTACATGACTATCAAAAGTCTTAACCGGTAAGCTCTCTGTAAAGTATCTGCAAGGTTGCCTCTTGATGTAAGCTCTATGTCTGACTGAAAATCTGACTTTGTGTACCCCAAAGGTACTAAACTGTCTTCTTGGTAAACTAACATAAAATTTTTAGTCATTTTCAGGTATTTAATTATATATATATATTTTTACTGTAGTCTAATGCTTCTACCCTAGGTTAGACTAATATCTGCTAATCATGCCAACAGCAAAGCAGATATCAGGTCTACTGCAAAGTATAGCATACATGAGGCTTCTTACTGCCGAAGCATAAGGAACCGCCTTCATCATCTCTATCACATTAGGTGTCTTTAGAACACTATTCCTTGGATAGAGTGATTCCATACCTAAAAGGGAGAAACCCTTTCTTGGAATCTTGCATGTTAAAATGAGCAAGGATATCATCGATATACTTTGCTTGTTATAAGCCCAACATCCTTTGTTTTTTTATCTCTCATAAGCTTGATCCCAATGATGTGACTGGCTTCACCCAAGTGCTTCATATCGAACTGCCTAGATAACCATACTTTAACCGTAGACAGTGCCTCTGCATCGTTTCCGATGAGCAAGGTATCGTTTACATAAAGTAGTAGAAAGATCACCACGCTTCCATCATGCTTCTTGTACGTACAGGACTCATCCGAACTCTGATCAAAACTATAAGACTTAATGGCTTGATCAAACTGAGTATTCTAAGACATTGATGCCTGTTTAAGTCCATAAATAGATCTCTTAAACTTACACAACATGTGTACCTGGCCCTTTGTAATGAATCTGTTTGGTTGTATCATATAGATACACTCATCTAGACTTTAATTGAGAAAAGCTGTCTTAACATTCATTTGCCAGATTTTGTAATCGAAATGTGCGACAATGGATAAGAGAATCCGGATAGACTTGAGCATAGCTACCGGCGAAAAGGTTTCCTCATAATCGATCTCTTCTTTCTGAGTGAACCCTTCAGCAACAAGACCAGCTTTGAAGGTTTTAACCTTCCCATCTGCTCCTCTATTCCTTTTGTAGATCCACTTGCATCCAATGGATTTTATCCCTTCGGGTGGTTCTATAAGTGTCCAGACCTGATTGGAATACATAGATTCCATCTCTGAATTCATAGCGCTTTGCCAAAAATCTGCATCTTTGTCTTGAAGTGCTTCATTGTAATTACAGGGATCGGTATCTAGTTCTGCTGGGATCTTGTCAAAAGACTCTCCCAAGAACATATGCCGGTTAGGTTGATGAACAACCCTCCACTATGATGAGGCACTATCTGTGTCTGTGTACTAGCAGTAACAAGTTGTGCAGAATTTGTACCATGTGCATCAGCATTCTATTCTTGATTTGCACCTATCCCGATAATCCTCCCACTACGACGAGGTAATGGAATATCAGTGACTTGTTCTTCCGTTCTACTGGTATTTCCTCTCAATTTTTCCAGAACAATGTTGATTTTGTGCCTGTGATCCATAATATAATCATTTTCTAAGAATCAGGCATTGGTGCTAACAATGACCTTCTGATCCTTAGGATTATAAAATAGACCACCCCTTATTCCCTTAGGATACCCCACCAAGAAACAGATTTCTATCATCGGTTCCAACTTACTCGCGTTCTCTTTCAGCATATGTGCTAGACACCACCAAATCCGAATGTGTTTCGACTAGGCTTACGCCCGGTCCACAATTTTATGGGAGTAGAACGTACTAACTTAGAAGGTACTATGTTCAGAATGTAAGCTGCTATCTCTAAAGCGAGTCCCCAAAAAAATTGGGTAAACCTGAATAACCCATCAGGGACCTTACCATCTCCATAAGAGTCATATTCCTTCTTTCTACTACACCATTCTGCTGCGGAGTGTCAGGTGCAGTCAAGTAGGATATAATCCCCTTTGATGACAAGTAGTCCTTAAACTCTCCAAAGAGATATTCCCCACTATGACCGTATCGTAGTGATTTGATACTTTTACCCAGACGCTTCTCTGCCTCCGGCTCGAGTTCTTTGAATTTATCAAAGCATTCAGACTTATGGTGCATCAAGAAAATGTATCCATACCTTGAGTAGTCGTTAATGAAACTGATGAAGTACTCAAAATCACCTCTAGCCCGAATTGTCATAGGACCACACACATCAGAATGAACCAACTCCAACGGTTCTTTAGCTCTATAGGTTTTGGCTGAAAAGGGCCTCTTGGTCATTTTACCTTCTAAGCAAGATTCACATACTAGAAGTGTCTCCACTTCCAATGACTCAAAAGTCCATCTGCTACCAGAAACAAAAACTAAGTTCATTAAAGAATTGCACTGTAAAACTTAATGGAAACATTAACTAGACGAACAAACACCAAAACAGGCTCTAGATAAAACTTTTGATGATGAACGATGAAAATAAAACCCGTACATCTGAAGTTAATTTAGAAGAATACCTTTTTACCAGTCGAATGTTCAACTATGATTTGAATCCAAGTTGAAGCTCCTGTTAGATCTTCTACGGTATTCCCTTATATGATTCCCAGATATAGTGTGAATTATAATCCTCTGAGAACTCATACAGGCAGAACCAGAATAGCTTTAGTCTTAAAAGACAAGCTATGAAACTGGTTCAACCTACCAGTGGAACACAGACACGTAGCAGCGATTTTCGCAATTATGCAAATCTCATAGCGATATCTGCAATTATAAAAACTAGCAGCGGTTTCTACAATTTTCATAAAACACTGAATTACAGTTCACACCACTAAAGAACAATAATTGCACTCTGACCCATCATCTCCAGACCATCTAACATTAAGCTACTATTATTACATGCTTACCATTTTTCCCCACGTTATGATTCCCGATATTAAATTTAATTACTGAAAATTTAATTTAATTGGCATCTTGGTATTCCTTAGACCCTTCCGCTTAACTCATTTAACTGTCGGATAATCAAATTCACCTGCAAGGTTGTCAAAACTTATAAGCTTTCTTAAGGGGGTATCATCAATCCCGATATTTCAGGACGTAAATTCCGTCAATAATTAATATTTACCATATAAATAATACTGCTACCTAACTCACCGGTAATATAGACTCATATAAGATCGCACCCTCTATTGAATAAAAACAACAAATATTAAATATACACAATTCAATAATTATTTTAGGATTAAGAGAATAAGCACTATTCATAATCATCTTGAGGTGTGAATTAATTTATATAATCAATATAAAATTAATTATCCCAAATGTTCTGTTCAATACACACAAAGTGTACTAGCACAGAGAGTCGAAAAAATAGACGACGCTATTATCTGTTCCCCGTAACGAAGATAGGCCTACTAAAACTCTGTGCTGCAGTCATATCGATGGTATGTCTATTTCCATCTAAATTGTGAACATAAAAATTATATTTTACAAGAACCTAAAATCTAATTTTCTGTATGTAAGCCATACTCTACACACCAGATTAAATACTATATAGAATATTAGATATTCATGCATAACAAATAAATGATATACATACACTGCTCATAAATATCCTCATAAAATGGAAAATTAAAATACTAAAACATGATTTTCAGTATACCAACCCTAACAGTAATTTCCCGGATGGATCTGTTAAAGTACTTGTTCAAAAAGCCGACACTAACAAGAAGGCTGGCCTAGTGGTTGTTATTATTGTCAGAGTTTGATTTCATTTATGTCACCCGAAAGTCAGTAAAAGGCAGAGCCGTGTTAGAGTTCTTGGCAGATTAGCCAATTGAAGGAGATAAAGACTGCGAGTTCTAGTTTTTGGATGAGCAACTTATGGCTGTTGAGGATGACAAATGAACTTTGTATTTTGATGGCGCGTCTGATTAATATGGCTATAGAATATGAGTTCTCCTTGTCACTCCTGACGAATCATATGTTCCCTTGTCTTTGAAGCTCAACTTTGAGGTTACCAACAACCAAGCTGAGTATGAAGCGTGCTTAGCCGGGTTAGAGGCAGCCCTAGAACTAGGGGTAAAGAACCTAAAAGTCATTGGAGATTCAACATTGGTAGTCTCACAAGCAAGAGCAGAATGGAAGGTCAAGGACGTAACGCTGATCATCTACCACCAAGAGTTGGAGAAGTTGATTCCATGCTTTGAATCAGTGATCTTTACTAATGTTTCAAGACTGCAGAACAAGTTCGTTGATGCACTGGCTACTTTGGGATCAATGATTGATATACCACCCAGGGTCAGGATGAGGCCATTGGTAATCGAGCAGAAGAGAAACCCAGCATATGAGATAACAGCGGCAATCAAAGAAAGCACAAACAAACTCCCTTGATAATTTGACATTTAGAACTTCATGGAGAAAGGAGAATACCCTAAGTTTTCTAGCAAAAAGGAAAAAAGAGTAATAAGGACATTATCTGCACAGTTTGTCATTTACAGAGGAAAGTTGTACGAATAAGGCCAAGAATTGTTGAGAGAGATACATGCTGGAGTTTGCGGGCTTGACATGAGTGAAAATATGTTGTCCAGGTAAATCCTACAACAAGGGTAATTTTAGATGACAATGGAAATGGACTGTATATAGTTTGTACGAACGTGCCATAAGTGTCAAATCCATGCAAACCTTATGCACATTCCCCCATCCCAACTGTATAGCCTGACGTCACCAAGGTCGTTTTCTGTTTGGGGCTTGATGTGATTGGCAGAATAACTCTGAAGGCTTCAAATTCTCCTGAATTTAGTTTGGTGACCATTGACTACTTTACCAAGTGGGTGGAAGCTGTATCCTACTCGGTACTGAATGCTTCCCATGTTGCCAAATTCATCAAGCAGAATATCATTTGTCTATACGAGGTTCCTCACAAGGTTATCTCAGATAACTATTCACACTTCCAAGGTGAGGGCTTGGATCTTTTTAGCGAATATCAGATAGTGGCCCAAAAGTCATCATGATACCTGCCACAAACCAATGGGACAGTCGAAGCAACAAACAAGAATGTAAAGAAGATTCTGTAAAAGTTGATCAGCTCACACAAATTGGTCGAAACATTTACCGTTTGCTCTTTGGGGGTATAGGACGTTGATTAGAGCTTCAACAGGAACCATGCCTTACTCTTTAGTGTATGAAATGGAAGCTGTACTATCCATTGAGGTGGAAATCCCTTCACTAAGAGTCGTGGGTGAGGTTAGTATTCTGGAGGTAGAATAGCAGAGGAATCGAATGGAAGAGCTACTCCTATTTGATAAAAGAAGGTTGCAGGCTCTATTCCATATACAAGGATACCAAAGGAGGATAGCAAGACCATTCAACAAGAAGGTCAAGACCCGGGACTTGAGAGAAGGTGACTTGGTTCTTAAGGAAATCAGGGCTCCTATCTTTGACCCAAGGGGCAAGTTCAAATCAAACTGGTCCGGGCTATTTCTGATCAAGACTATCATAACCAGTGGCGCAATAATCATCATGGATTTGGATGGTAATGCATTCTCCACTCCGATCAACATAGACCGGCTCAAGAAGTACTACCCTTGAGAGAAAAATAAATAAAATAAAAGCTCACTGGGTTGAAAACCAAAAAGGCGACTGAGCCAAAAGTTAGAGCAGCCCGCAAGGCTGAAAACCCGAAATGGCGACCTTGAAAAAAGTTAGGGCGTCATAAAAGGAGATTGTTAATACCCAAGAATAAACCGAGCCTGAATTACGTTAAGACCTGATTCCACTTTCTTAGGATATCTAGGCAGCATTTTTTTAAGAAGTCCGACCACTTCATTTGTTTTAGCCAGCTTTGTATCCAAGTAAGATCATGCAATTTTGTCTTTAAGTTCTAATAATAAAGTCAATCACAATGCAAAAATCAATAAACTTACGATAAATGCAATTTTTTTCAAAATAAAGAGGAATACTTCATTTCAACATTGATTACAAGGTTTTGAAAATATGGCGGGGGCACAAGTCCCATACTCAAAAAAGTAGAAAAACAAAAAAAAATGGGAAACTATGAAATCTGAAAAGCAAAGCAGGTCCCTCAAATCTTCCTCCTCTTCGCTTACTGTTTTCCTTCTTCTTTGTTTTGCTTCTCTCTATCTTAGATCAACCATACCTTGTACTCCTCGGGGAGTTCTAGGTACTGCAGCTCTTGCATCTCCATCAGTGAATGAGATGGACAAGCCTCCTAATACCTCACCAGAAATGGGGCCTAAAGTGAAGATGAGCACAAATGACCTCGAACACCATAAAATATGATCTGACTGAGATCGAACTACCTCATGATCCTATGTGGGTAATAGAAAGTGGACAGTCGCAAGCTAATCAACAGAATGCCAGGATAAATCATAGTGGTCAAGGTCATAGTGGAGATCCGCCACCAAGAGCACTACTAGGTAATGTCTACTTATGTCAAAGAGGAAAGATACTGCCTCCAAGCTGTCTCAGTAGTTCATATATAATAGTAAGGGCAATAGACGAGGGTCGCGACATTGTACCAGTCTGTGGCTAGCATCCACATGAGGTTTACCTTCTCCATCAGCCAAATCTGTAAGAGAGGTTCGAGGTGGAAACCAAGAGAAATCAGTAGAAAGTAAGAAGTAAAGCAAAAGGAGAGGAGAGAAAATTAGAAAATGAGTTTTCAAGCGAATAAGCTAGCGATTACTCAGTTTTGCAAAAATGGCCGACGGGGACTACGAGATGGGTAGAAGGGGGCATGATGATAAGCCCTTGAAGCTCGAATCTGAACTGGATGAAGAGATAGAAGGGGGCATGATGATGTGCCCTTGAAGCCCGAGCCTGAATTAGATAAAGGGGTAGAAGAGAGGCGAGGTGATGAGCCATTAAAGCCCGAGCCTGAATTAGATGAAGGGGTAAAAGGTAGACATGATGTTGGGCCCTTAGGGTCTGAACCTGAACTAGATGAAGGGGTAGAAGGGGGCTAACCAGAAGACCAATAGAGCGACCTCGAACAACACCAAAGTATATGAGAGTGCAAGGATTTTGGGTACTCATCGGCATGAATGCACCCGTAATGGTTGAGTTGGGATGAAACTAACGTCCTTTACAGTAGGATGGGCCCTGACAAAGGCTCGAGAGAGGTGAATTGATCGTCAAAAACTCGTGGAAGAGGCAAGTGGGAGGTGATTAATCTCCTACCTTTGATGAAAGAAGGCAATGAGGGGCCGAGGAACAACATGCGGGCATCTTGAAAGGTTGAAAAAGTTATATGCATGCTAGTAAGGAATTATTGAAAAGGAAGAAGTATACCTGAAGAAGTAAAGAGTTGCCACCAAAGGTAGTAGTCGCACCTCGATGAACATCGTCCAATCTAATCAGGGTCTCAACAAGTACCATCGGGACAAAGTCCTTCCTCAACCGCAGCTGACCCATAATGTCAAGAAGGTAGAAGAACAAGGTATAACGGCCAAGAAGGCAGAAGAACAAGGTATAACGGCGCTTCAACTGAAAGCTAAGGTCGTTGAGGTTGCCAGTAGGATGATACTCTCTCAATAATCTAGGGAATGTCGAGACAGTCGTTAGATGTTAAGAGGGAAGCCTCTATTTCAGATAAGCCACAAAGTTATATTATCTGTTGCCGATTAGAAAGGAAGAAAGATAGCATGACTACAGATTATCTTAGAGTGAGGTCTAAAATAGCAACAAACTCATCTATGGTGGGGCACAGTTCTTCAAGATCGAAGTAGAAGACATGGGATTGTAAATCCCATAAGTATGTGACAAACCTCAACTGTGGTTTATTGATCTTAACAACTATCAGGGAGAATAGAGAGTTGATACCGAATGAGGTAAACTTCAGACGCTTGATGTGTGAAAACTCTTCTATTCACGCAGAGAGGGAACTATGAAAGGAAGCCATCGAGGTGAAAGTGACATAAAATGCGGATCCCAGTTCATACTTATAGAGCATGAAGAGACTGAACAACAAAAGGTTCGAAAAGGACTAAAGATGCCTGCGACCGCCACCTTGGAGTGCACGATCTCAACATCCAAAGGACAGCTGTAACGTCCAGTACAGAGCTGCAACCTTCTATTCCGTGTGATCGTGTCCTCACCCTTGATATTCCTTGCAACCACAACCTTTAAAAGTTGTGAGTGTATCCCTTTTTGCACCCTTTTGTATCTCGAATACTCTGTGACTTCCTTTCTATGGTCTTTTGTTTTCATATAAGACATTCAAGTTTGTTGCACATAAGACAATCATTTGCATAAGTTTAAGACTACGATTTGTATCATGCAACCAAGATAGTTCAAGATCAGAAGAAGTAAAGCGCAATCACAAGAACAGAAAAGAGGAAGACTCGAAGGCCAAATGTATCTAAAAGTGTAATAGGGGCACCTTGGCCCGTCATCAAATGAAACCTTGGGGCACGCAGGCTCGAAAAACCAAAATGTATCATAATGTATAAATTAGTATGAAAAAGGTGGGAGATCTCTCGCTAATGTCTCTGACGGATTTCGCGAGAAGAGGGACCAATGTCTGAACGGCCAGCCTTGGATGAATCAAACAGCTCCTCCAGATCATTGCTGTCATCACCATCGTTGTTAGAAGAAGAAGATATGACTCGGGAGTAGCTCCGAGTAGATGAAATGAATCCTCGAGTATAGTGAGCTTGGTAGGAAGCACAGGACCCACGATCTCGCGCTGGACCTAGACCTAGAACTGGAACTAGAACCTACGGCTGTGCTAGGCCGGAGACTAGAGCTGGTGGCTGTCAAAAGGAGATAAAGATAAGTACAAGATATTAAAAAAGACAAAGAGCTAAAGAAGACAGAAGGTACTGACTATGGCCACTAGGGCAAAGGCAATGCCGGCTACCTAAATAGTAGCATCCTGCTGGCGAATCAATGCTTTATGCCCTGATAGCAGAAGCATCACGCGATCTACCCACACTTGATTAAATTATGAAAAGAAGATGCAGTTTAAGTAAACTAAATAAAGGGGACAGCAAAAGAGGAAGAAAAAAAGGAACAAACCTGAGTGATATCAGCTCTGACCTACGAAGTCGGAGGCACTCGAATTGGAAGGGTGAAGGGGTAGCCTGCTATGTAAGTAGGGACTTCCCATGGAATCTTTAGACCTACCACTTCGGCACCAGCAACCACTCCAGCATCAGTTGCCACTCCGCCACCAGTAGCAACTCTAGCAGCTCCATCTCCACCAGCCTCTGCTCTTACTCTCGGGGCTGCTGCCTCTCTCTCTCTCCCCTGGCTCTGCCTGGCTCAGCTTGTAGATCTCTTGCACCTCCTGGATGAGGAGGACCCATTGGTCCAATGGCCTCTAGCCCACGCCGTATAGTCTCCATCCAGCTCCAAAAAATCAAATGCCAGAGCTCCTTCTACCTCTAACAGGATGTCGAGGCCGTCCATGAGATCTGTCTAGCGCATGGAAGCAGGAGGAGGCATAGGGATCTAAAAATGATCCAGGCCTAGGGACTGCAAAATAACCCGCTCTCCAAGTACCACTCTCGGTAGAATGGGCTCTCGAGCAAGACTCTCAACCTGAAAGTACCATGACTACGCATCAAATCCATGCCAATGCTCTCCTCCATCCTCTATCAAACATCCCAATGAACCTGTAAAGGAAAGAAGGCAACTAGTCTAAACAGTGAGAAGGCCAGTGAACAGATCACAAAATATATCAGTGAATAGATTAGTGAACAGGACAGTGAACATATCAATGAAAAAATCAGTAGAAATAGCAACTGTAGTCAAAACAAAGTAGCAAACTGGAGATAGAAATTGTACCTGACCAGGAGTTAGCTGGTTAAAAAACTATCAGAATCTGTCCAAACTCTTCCCCCATGCTTCGTACCCCTAAATTCATGCTCAAAAGAGTTCACCGGGATGTGCATCCCAAGGAACTCGTGCCTCCCCAATCATAAGAGGCCACTCGATCCAGATGGAATAGAGCTCCCAAGTAATGCATATGAACGGTATTCTCCTTGTTCACAAATAGAAGACTTTGAAAAAGTATAGTAGAAAAGCTTGGGCAATCCACTTTTAGTGGCGGGGCTTTGAACAATGGAAATGACGAAAGTGGGTGTGGAACCAGGAGTACTTGATGTGGCCCTAGTCCATCTGAGTAGGAACAGTACCCAAAAAGTAGTGAGAGCCTCCCCGGACTGGGGGATGATGGAGTCGAAAGGAATGGGGTTACCACCAACTCGAATGCCTATGATCATGGAGAAGTCAAGCGGGGTCAGTCCGGCCTCGAATGTCGTGAAGTAAAAGGTGTTGGTGGTGTCCCACCACCTCTCTATGAGTGCAGTCAGCTGAACTCTGCCATTACTGGTCTCACCCAGCAACGGTATAGATCACGTGAAATTAGAAGCATCAATAAAGGCTCGGCTAGGTGCTGAAAGAGCCGCATACCACTTCAGCACCTCACCTGAGCCACTGAAGTTACGGATGTATCTGCCAGCCTGAAAAAGCAAAAAGAAGACGATTAAAAGATATAATAACCATTGGAACAAAATAGATGCAAAAGAGAAATAATCAAATCCTAAACATATGCGAACCATTGTCTAGGTATTCCTAAGTCTAGACAGCGTCTTAGGTTATCTAAAGCCCTAGCGAGCTGGGCACCTTAAGCCTTGGTGCGCCAGGCAAATCCAACCTTAGGTTCGTGTGTGTGTGACAATCCTTAGGTTTTCTAAAGCCTTAGCGAGCTAGGCACCCTAAGCCTTGGTGCGCCAAGGAAACCCTTTTTCAAACCCTAGGTTCATGAGTGTGTGACGATCCTTATGTTTTCAAAAGCCCTAGCAAGCTAGACACCTTAAGCCTTGGTGCGCCAGGTAAACCCAACCTTAGGTTCGTGTATGTGTGACAATCCTTAGCTTTTCAAAAGCCCTAGCGAGCTAGGCACCCTAAGCCTTGGTGCGCCAGGCAAACCTAACCCTAGGTTCGTGTGCGTGTGACGATCCTTAGATTTTCTAAAGCCCTCCTCCTCAGGCACCCTAAGCCCTGCTCCTCAGACACCTATATGTTTTCTAAAGCCCTGCTCCTCAGGCACCTATATGTTTTGTTAAGCCTTGCTCCTCATGCACCCTAAGCCCTGTTCTTCAGGCATCTATGTTTCGAGCACCTTTGTTCTAAACCCCAATGTCTAAGTATTTGTCTTAAAATCTCCAGTTGCTCAGGTAATCCGGTCTAATGTCTAGGTTTGTCCATTTAATAATTAATGCATTTTTCATTATAAGGTTCCTGTTATTTTGATTATCTTATTATAATTAGTTACAATTGGTTACAAGTTCTTCAATCACGTACATCATATCTTAAGCAACAGGGGATCCTAAGCATGCATCTATGTTCAAATATAAAGCTATAAGGCATGCTCTAATATTCTGAATTGAAAGAGAAGAAAGGAAGACTTATCGCATGATTATAGCGAGAGAGGTAGTCTTATGGCTCGTAAAGAAGAAGGTCGAGAACAACATCAGCAACTAGAGGCTCATATCTCCTTATCCCGCTAGGTTTCAAACGATGAGGAGCCGGAGCATAGTGACGAGGGTTAAAAGAAATGGGGATCCGCTCACCAGCATGAGGATCTAAGAAGTCAGCAATCTCAGCCTCTGCAGCTGCCTGCTCTGTTGTTGCCTATGCTGCGGCTGCCGGCCGTGCCACTCTGTCAAGATCCTCAACAGCTCAAAATATGAACCGCTCAGCCTCAGTCCCCAGAATGTCTATTACCTCATAGCAGTGGAGGGCTGAGGGTCAGAAGTCCCACCCGTAAGAACACTAGAGCCAGCACTTCCAATAGCGCCAAGGGAAGAGATATCGAAGGCAGAAGGTCCTCGCTATACCCCAAATATATCATCGTCGTGGCCCAACATGTGGAGAAGTGAGAAAATGCTAAGGAATAGTCTTGAAGTCTCAAAAGCCAAGAAGGGAACTGAGAGAGTTCGAGAGAAAAGAGAAGCTAGAGAGAGAGTGAGGAATGCAAGTGAGGCTGATCCGCGCATTTAGTGTGCCTTCAAGGCGGCTGGACTTTGCGACTGCAGCAACCAGCCTTAGCGACCGCACAATTTTTTAAGGGTTTTTACGTGACCACAACCTTTATTTGTAAAGATGCTCGCAACAGCAAGCTGCTCCAATGGTCACATCAAGACCTCGTCCTCTGGACCCTACAACCACAACATGTGAATGTTGAGGATGAACCTATTTTTGTCATGATTGCATTTTGGGGTTTGTGATTACTCTTAATGGTGTGTTTGGGTGCTTCTTTTGTCATGTTTTGGCCAAAGCTTGGTTCACATTTTAAACAAGGGTTTGTAGGTCTGCATGTTGACTGGTCTGAAACCAACACACTTTGGTAGAATTTCAATATTTTGAGTTCTACTTACTCAAATGAGTTCAAACCAATTTTGGATAAAAGATAACCCAAAAACCTAGGTTCGATCATAAAGAACATGCTTATAGCATTTTTCTACATTATGTTATGATGTTCCAAATATCAGGGCAGAAAGCTCAAAAGGCCCAAAACTCAGGCCTATTTTGGTTCTACCCTCTTAGTGTCATGTGTGTAAGTTTTTGACCCATCTTCTTTGTATACATGTGTTATACTTCATTAAATCAATGTTTCAGAGCTTATAGAAGTCATGGAACCCATGAAAAAACCCACACCAACTCACAACTTCAACATTTATACCGAATGGTCCAAAAAATCTAACCATGGCGCCATTATTTTTGAGTTTTTGGTTCTTGATCTTAGATTTGTGTTTGGAAGTAATGAAAAAGGTATTTGATATGTATAAAATCATAAATGTTAGAGCCTTGATTACCTTGCCTAGAAGTTATTTCTTGGTGACAAAAAAGCTTAGACTTAGCTTTCAAGCTCCATGGATCCTCCTCCTTCTTTCTTATTCTTTCTTCTTCTTTCGTCTCTTTTCTTCTTCTCACTATCTCTCTCTCTATATGCACAAAATTCCAAGGGGAAGAATAGAGGTTTTGGGTTCTTTTTAAAGAGAAAAGTCAAGTAGGAAGCTTCCTCAACAAGCTTTGCAAACTATGGTTAGGTTTGGTTAACTTGGATTGCTTTTCATTAACCTAGGTTAAGGAAACTTGTAACACCCCGGTCCAAACCCTAGTAGTAACCACCTAGATTGTAATAACCCGGCTCAAACCCTAGTATTAGCGACAGATACACAATGAGAACGTTGGTCGCTGCATGAATGAGAGAAACCCTAACTCAACCCGAACCCTAATTTGATTCGAAAATCCTAAAAATACCAAATACTCAAAGGCAAAATCCTAATACCAAGAAAAGTCTTGGGATAGATTAAATTAAGTAAATAATATAAAATATAAAATATAAAATTAAAAATCAAAATTTCTCATAATTAGGGTAAAATGACCATTTTGCCCCTACTAGAGCAAAAAATCCTAAAAATTTAAAATTTGACACATGGATGCCCAAAATCAGATATTTATATACAATTAATTAATAAAAGACAAAATAACAACAAAAATAACCAAATTGCCCATGCATGGCCGGCCACCTAGGGAAATGTGCCCAAAAAAGCTATTTTTTGCCTTTTTAAGCTTAAAAATGAGAAAGCGACGTATAAATTAAGCATTACTTTAACTCAATACTTTTTATACAAGTAATATATATAATAATATAATATATATGTGAAAAACAACAAACAAATAATTATTTAAAATTTCTACACAATAAATAAGTCAAAAAGCCAATTCTAGTCAAACTAGCTTAAATTAACTTAAAAGCTTACACCTATTTAATTAATTACTATCAAAATTATGATAAATCATGAGAAGACTAAATTAATTATAAATAAATTAATATAATATGTTTTAGTAAGTTTAGATACCAAAAAGATACATAAAATTAATATTTTATACATTTTTGTTGCACAAAATGGTGCCAAAACTCAATTTAAAATCCTAAATTAATACAAATCATATTTGGCTGCCCCAAACCTGTCATAGCTGAATTCCCAAGCTGCACAAATATGATTTTTTACAATTTTCAAAGAGGCCACCTCCCATGCATCCAATAGAAATTAAGAAAATTCAAAATAAAACTTACATATAGTAATTACTTCAATTACACTTTTTGGTATAAAAATACACCAAGACCACCCTATTCTCCTCTACATTTCGTGCACCATAGTGTGAGAGAGAGCATAGAAGCTAAGTCCTTATCATCCACCATCTCTTGGTCTTCAAATAAGTAAGTAAATCCCCTAAAACATTCTGATATACTCTCATGAAATAGCCCTCAATTCATCTCTATAATCAACCCTAAGAAAAAGAAACAAAGTATAACTGAAAAAGGTGTCGTAGGTGTGAATAATGGACTATTTATGTATGATTAAGATTTGCATGTGCTTGCATATGTATATTTTTGAGTTTTATGGCTTGCATATATTCTGAAGTTTTGGTTTATATGAGTACATGATGTGCATTTGAAGAAATTACATCAAAAATGGACACCACATGAGCTAATAATCTATCGAAACCCTAAACAACTTGATTTTCTAGGCTTACCAATATTCTGCCATGAACTTTAAAACATTATTACTAATTGTAAAAAAAATGATCTTAAAGTGAATTTTACGTCCAGACCTATATTTTTGAGTTTCTTTCATAAAAAATTGGTTTGAAGTGATTTCGTTGGGTAGATCTCCAGATATGTCATTTGTTCCAAAGCGTGTCAAATTTTGACCACTCTGAGTTACAGACCTAAATACCCCAAGTTAGAGTGAGAACCGAGCTTAGGTCAAAACATAAAACTTGTATATAACACATTTATCTTACTGTCCACCAACAATGAGCCAAAAATATTAAGTCTGGATAGGTCAAAACACTTCACAAAGTCACTATTGTATTTTAGTGACTGACAGAGATCTCCATCACACCTTTTTGTGAGACCAAAACCATAGGTTTTAAATGACCAAATCCAAAAATGATAAACATGAAAGTTGTATCTAAAATATTAAACTAAATATGGGGTAAAAATTAGCCCAAAATATTCTCGGATGGTACCCCAAAGGTTTTGAGCATTCTCTGTTAAAAACCTACTCTACAGACCCTTTTTAGGCTAACTGAACCCTTTTTATAAATTGACCAAAATAACTAACTTTTTCCAAACAACTTGCCCTAGCACAAAACATAAAACCTGTAGGGGACACCTCAAACTAAAACCTCCCGAAAATTCAGACCCATAGCCCTAGAATGCATTCCCCAAAACCGTGACCAACAGAGACCCAAATTCTACGTTTTTCTCTGTAAAGTGCTGAATGGTTTTCTCTTAAATAAAATAAATGACCCTTTTGCCCAAGGATTTGACCTTAATGTTAAATATGAAAGTTGTAGAAAATGTAGTGACCCGGTATATGTTTATTTTATTTTTCATATTTTCTGTAAGAGAAGAGGACAAAATAAATTTGGACATGAGGGCAATAAAATTTTTGTTCGTTAAAGGTTGAATTAGTGATATGTGAAAGTAAAATTGAGATACATAGTGATGGATGGTATTATTAATTCAAAATATTAAATGTGAGCAAAGTTGGAGGTTTAAGTTGAATTTTAAGAAAAATTCACGGAATTCAGCTTCAGCGGTCACCGCTTGAGCGGACCATCAGGAAAAGAGTGGAGAATTCTAGAATATTGGAGAGATTTGGGGTGGGGTGTATATATATGTGTGTACATCAGCCACTTGAAGGAAAATCCATTCACGTTTTTCCCTTATTTCTTCTCCTCCTCCCATCTTCTTCTTCTTCCTCTCCTAGTGAGAGAAACCCAAACCCCATAAGAAACCCTAACCCTCCACCA
>JAULJZ010192457.1:259-20763 GCA_032270985.1 Heliamphora pulchella | reverse complement strand
CATTCTAGAACCAAGCATATTGATATAAAGTATCACTTTATTCTGTCTCAACTGGAAGAGGGGCAGTTCAATCTGGAGAAAGCTTATACGAATGAAAATCTTGTAGACATGTTCACAAAGGTTTGGACAGTGGAGAAGTTGAGAGACAGTTCAGCTTCTGTTGGTCTTTCGGCTTAAAAGACAAAGGGTTGGCTCACATGGGACTTGGGATTTCTGGACTGCAGAAGACTTAGAGTGATTTTACTTTAAGTGAGAGAATTGCTGAGAGTGAAGAAAAAACTAACTGCTCTTGTTCTCTTCCGTCTTGGATCTCTATCCGCTTGAGCGGGCTCGCACGCAGTTGGTCTCGGGCTAGTGATAGCTCGAGCGATTAGGGACCCGAGCAAGCGAGCTTGTACAAAGCTGGTCTCGGGCTAGTGATTGCTCGAGTGGACAGGGGTCTGCTCGAGTGGACCATCGTGAAACAATTATTGCCGTGCGGCGACTAGAGTTATTTTTTAACCTAATGGCCTTTATTAAAAGTGCGGAATGTCATGTTTTAGCTAGAGAGAAACGTCAAGATTATGATTCCTTTTGTAATCCTCAGATCAATAGTGAAAGTGTGAGCCCGTGGACGTAGGCACCATTATCGAACCACGTAAAAACTTGTGTGTGCATCATTGGTTGTTTTCTGTTTTCATTTTTGTTTGTGTTCGTTTGTGGCTTGATGCGTTCTCTTCCAACGTGACTTGTGAGTTGGATTTAGTCGAGTCTTGACTTGAAATCTACAACAAAAGGAAATTAAAATCTTAAACAAAATGAAATAAAAAAAATTAAACTAAAATCTTAAATTAAAAGAAACACAATAAAATCCTAATTAAAAGATAATTAGTCTTAAACGAATATAAAATTATAAATGATCCTTTGTGTTCCGCATCAGTGTGCCTAAGAGAGCTTGCATTAAGCTATGAGTGGCATAATTTAATTCTCTTGCATGAATCTAGAATAGTTTTAAATGTCTGACTTGAAAAGTATCAATTAAATTTATGTAAATATTGAACTAAATTTACGTAAATATCAATTAAATTTACTTGAAAAGTATCAATTAAATTTACATAAATATTGAACTAAAGCAATTATACACTGCAGTCAAAGTGGTAAAATGTTGTTTAGAAAGTTCTGAAACAACCAGTAGTTCCTTGGGAATTTTTTGGCTCTCTATCTATTTAAGATAGAGAGCCAGTTATTTTTTGTTGGAACTAAAATGAAGGTAAAGAGCATAGAGTGCTGGAATCCTGGCACTATAGTCTGTCATTCTTACTTTGCAGCAAACGGTAGTCCAGTCCGTTAAATGATCCATAACGTCACCACGAGTATGTACAATACTTCAGTTGCTTAATTTGAGCAGGGCTTGCATCACAATCCTTGTACACAACTTATGAGGCAATAGCTTAGAGTTAGAAGCTTTCTACATTGTTTGTTGATTGCACAACTCAACCTGGATTAAGAAATATTTTGTTATCGCACGATCCTAAGATTTTAGTTTGATCCAATGATCAACATCGTTCCAGGATTGGTTACGTGGTAGAATTGGCGCAGGATGGTGCGCTGGATTGTAGAGTCCCACTGGATTGTAGAAATGTAGAATCCTGTAGGATCTCAATCTAGATCGTCACAATTGGTTGTGATTACTTTTAATTTGGGAGGAAAAAATCCAACACTGATGGAAACCCCAATACTCGTCACTAGTCTAGGTTGCTACTTGTGATCTGATTTGCATTTTTTATTGTTATAAAATTTTGACTAAATTGAATAGTGAGAATATACTGCCTTTTGCTAAGTCGAATCTAATTTAGCCTTTTTTGAACCAAAATGTTTAGAGGGAGAGTTGGAAATTTAGTTTCCCTCTAAAATCAAAAAGCTAGTTCATTCAAGCAAATGATTTGGAGGGAGTGTTGAAAATTTAGTTTTCCTCCAAAATGAGAATTTGTGACATTTTTTTTAATTGTAATTTTTAACATCGATAAATATTATTAGTAAAAACTTCTATTATAGAAGTTGCATTATTTATGTAAAATTTATCATTTTTAATGATTTTAATTATTTTTTAGTTTATAATGTTATTACTAATAATTTATTAATTTTATTTTATAGGGAAAGTATAATCTTTCTGTCATTGATCCGATTTTATGATCCGATCAAAGGGACCCTCCCAACGATGCCATGTTGGATCCCGATTCTAACAAACTTGGTTTGTAGGCTGTTACTTCTGGCGATTTGGTTTCAGTTTTGGTCGGTTTGCGATTATCATTTAGTTAATTTAGACACCCTTCCTGCTTTGAAAACATCAATCTTGTTCATCTTGATATGCACATTTTATGAACTCCACATGCCCACCCCCTGCCTCTGCCCCTGCTGCCGCCATCATCATCAATTTTTCTTATTTTTATTAATCTTTGCTCCTTTTTGATGGAGATTTCATGCAATAAAGTTACTTGTCGAACATAAGAACTTGGCCTTCGTTGCCTTGTGTTTTTCAGGACATTGCTAGTGAACACCCGGAAAGATTTTTTGTCGCCGAAATTGTCAGAGAAAAGATCTTTATGCAATACCGTAATGAAGTTCCTTATGCATGCCAGGTGCATGGATATTATTCCCAAACTAAAGCTTCTTTTTCTGGCTACGCACGAATATATATATGATTGGTTTCTTAAAGTGTTTCATGTTCTGTTTGAAAATCTAATGAAGAACTTGGTTTCTCAATCTCTGATTCTGACAGGTCAATGTAGTAACCTACAAGTCTAGACCGACTGCAAAAGATTTTATTCAAGTTGAGATTGTTGTTGAGAAGAATTCACAAAAGATCATCATCATTGGAAAGGTAAGTTGAACCTTTGCTCCTTGGTGATAATTGGAAGGTTCTTGGTCCTCCAAAGTGTAGATGTACCGTATAAAATAGTGGGATGAGACAGGTATTGGAGTCCTCTGAAATGATACTTCTACTGTGGCTTGAGGTGGAAGTCAAGCTAGTTTTTCTTTTTTCTTTGTGTGTGTATGTGCGCGCGCGCGCATGATGGTTGTGTGCGTATTTGTAATTTCAGTATTCTGAACTTCTGCAGGAAGGGAAAGCTTTGAAACAACTAGCAACTGCTGCTCGGCTTGACATTGAAGATTTCTTGCAGAAGAAAGTGTTTTTGGAGGTACCAACTAATCTAACCACTGAAATAATTAATTAGTTATGTCATGCTATTGTAACTAATTAATGCAGAACTAATGGTCAATAGTAGTAGCAAGGCTGCTGATTTATCTGGCAGATCGAAATAGTTGGCTCGGTATGTTTATGTTGGAAATGAGATCCTAAATGGAATTCACTAATGAAACAGATTGAAGTGAAGATAAAGGAGAATTGGCGGCAAGATGAAGGACTTTTGAAACACTATGGCTATGGGGGGCAAATTCGGGCTTTATAATGTAAATCTGATTTGCTTAGGAATTATGTGATGACGGGAATGTCTGCCATCGCTCTTCTTAGCAGCTGGAGTCAGGTATTGTAGCCAACATGAATCTTCCTATTTTCAAGGTGAAGATTGTAATCTAAGTTCGAAAGTTTTTCTTTCTGTGTTTGTTCCTTCCTTTCTTCTTTCTTTTTTTTCCCCTTTGTTTTGTTCTTTTTTTTTCCCGCGGGGGGGTGGGGGGGCGCGGGGGGCGTGTTTCAGTTCACTGTATTAATTACTGAGTCAGTTATTAATACAATTGTTTGATACCTGCCGCTCATCAAAGAGCTCTTTTGGTTTTCTTTACTACAGTCCTACACTTGGTCAGAAGGGTCTATTTCTTATTAGTAAATTATGGAGGACAGTCACATTACCATGGTTTTACGTTATAGTATGAGTTGTCTGTTAATTCTATGACCTTGCACTTCTTTTGACTTGTCTATATCCCAATCAGTGATGTTTTCTGTCATTTGATTAAACATGTGATTAGTTGGGTTGTAAATAGATATGATGTTGGGAATAGTAGCTATATTGTTTTCACAGCCAAATTCTAAGGTAGACTACTCATCGGATTTAAGACTAGGGGCATTAGGACACTATTTTTAACTCCTGAAGAAGCAAGTCAGACTAATAACTGTTGTGCGGGAGTCTTATGCACTGGACTGCCTTTTAACTGCTATGTGCCATTGACTTGGTGGAGGCTGTCACAAGAGCTGGTGTTTCAACTACAACCATTGTCTTTTGAATGTTCATTTGAGACAGTAAAAGGGCTGGTCTCTCTTTGTGTTGAATTTGTGATGAAGACGGTAATTTTTTGTTAATTATTTCTTATAATGAGCTCACTGAGGACAAACTATAGAACTTATAATGACTTTTGTGTGTGAAATAGCTTATAATGTCTCGTGTATGTGTGAAATAACTTATAAGCTCACTGAGGCAACTAGTGGTATGTGCTTGGAAGTGCTGGAAACAGAATTTGAGCAGAGAGGACTGTAGGAAAAATGGTTTTAAAACTATTGACGAGTAAATGAGAAAGTGATTGAAGTTGGTAATGTGTTAATTTCTATTGTAGGATTGTATCATTTTAGTGAAGGGTTGTGTCTTCTCAGTGACACCGGTTCCGTATAAACAATTATGTTTCTTTCTCTCGTGACTGTTCTAAATAGTCATAAGTTTGTCTATGTATATTGTGTTCACTTTTTGTTTTTCGACTAGAGTTTCCATTGCATATATAGAGTGAGTAAAGAGTTTAAATTGTTGTTTGGTTTGCTAGATCCATCAATTGTAGTATTACTTTTGTGGGAGTCAGATCATTATATTTTGAGAGGCAGACGTTTGAGATATTGTAAGCACTGTAGTAGAAATGAAACTTGCTTTAAAGATATAGTGTGAAATTCTAGCTTTGATCTATTTTCCTTGAATTCATATACTTAGTAAGTTCAACTTTGTTTACTATGTGTCTACTTATGATAACTGCACAAAAAAATATTCATAGTTTTTTTTAAAACAAGGCTTGACATCTGAAAATAACTCTGCAGCCTTGTGGATTAATAAACGTACCTCAGAATCCTTTGTAGCAGGACTTCTGCCTCCATCCCATTCCAACACAAATTACCAAAAATGTCCTACGGCATTAACAGTTTCCCCATACTATCCTTGTTGATTTGAGTATGGGCTATTGTATCTTGCACTGTAGGCAGTAGGCTGCATTCGACTGTACAAAGAATTAATTGAAGATCATTTTGAGATTCGAAGGACAACTTATCTAGCTCGGGACACTTCGCCATGGAAAATTATTGGGTACTCTTGGAGTATTATGTGGTATTATTTACATAATATTTTTAATAAATAAAAATTTGTATTGCACACTAACTGAGTCGTTTTTTCTCTTAATTATCTAACAAAGATGAGCTAACATTATGTCTTGTAAAATAATTTTTGTTATATGATTAGATGAGAGTACCACGACAAAGTTACATGGTAATATGAGAGTATCGAATAATTACTCATTCTCCACCGACGACTCCTCCAAATGATGGACTGCTCATAATCCACTCAATACGTTCTTTGTTACATCATCTCCTCACAAGGGCACAATTGGTCGACTACAGGCGTAGCCTTGACCTAAGACCAGTAAAGTCATGACTTTAGGTTTCTAAATTTTGACAAATTTTTAGGACCTTCAAAATCTCAAGCATATATATATATGTAATTTTTTTTTGTATATAACTTAACCCAATTAACAAATAAATATAATGTACTGAATCAATTGTTATTAAGGGGTTCTATTTTAAAAGTTTTCTTTAAGCACTCTAAAACTTTAGGGCCGGCCCGACACCACACAAGGCGTTGTGTAATGTGGTTGTGTGGGGCCATTTTCTTCATGTTTGTGTTGAATGTGATTCCTTGAGCCTTTGTCATGATCAATCAATGTAGTGCTACACGCATCACGCCGAGTGTTGCCAAAAAGGTGGGTTTTCATTTTCCCTAACTCCCGCCAGTAAATGCGTCAGTCACGCGTTGGATTTTCTTCAGATGGAGAGTGATTCTTGGGGTTTGGTATCGTTCATCTCTGCCTTACTTTAATGAATAGTTCACTCGTAGTGTTTGCCAGGCACATTATTTTTGTAAGAAATTAAGTGGCTTTATCTGTAAGTTCCATAATAAAGATATAATATAACATTTGGTTCAACAAAAAATAATTATAACTCTTAAAATTTAGGAAATTTCAATCAAAGATGCAAAAAATAAGTTTTAATGCGTAAGGTCTATAAACAAAAATTTTAACGTATAAGGTCCAATTGCGTATTTTCTCCCGAAAATACTTTACAAACAGATAAATTTATCTATCTGTTTGATATTCATCTATTTAATATGCAAATAGATAGATTTATTTATCTGCTAATTTATGCATAATAGATAAATTTATCTGTTTTAATATCAACACAGATAATGTAAATAGATAAATTTATCTGTATTCTTTACACGTGCTTTTAATAAAAGACAGATAAATTTATCTGTATTTTTTATACATATTTTGAAAAAGTACATATAAATTTATCTATTTTAGGGTATTTTTGTCCCAAAAGGACTTTGCACATTAAAACTTTTATGAGAATGGACCTTAATTGTTAAAAAATCTTATACTGGATGAAAAATAGTAAACGACCTATAAATTGGGTTGTTCACCAATTTCTTATTAAATTTATTGGGTTAAATTAGACTAAGATATCTTTACTATTCTCTCATGCACCCTTCCACCTCAGCACCTCCGGCGACGATTTTTGGCGACTATTTTCGGTGACTCTTTGATCACCACTTTCAGCGATTTCTTTCTTGAATACCTCTGACGATTTTTATAACGAAGATAAATTTAATTATTTGAATACAAAAAAAATAATGGTGGTAGATATAATATGATTTCATGAACGTAAACAAATTTCATTACAACTAATGATAAAATTTATTTATTCTATGTGGTTGGTGTTGAAGTAAACAGAGATTTGTCAAAAAAGTCGCTAGAATCGATCATTATAAAGTTGCCAAGAATAGACCTCCGAAAATAAAATGCTTAGAGTTGAAAGAGGTAATGAAATGTCGAAATATATTAAGCAATTAAAAAAGAGTTTGAGTAATAAGGGTAATTTTGTTTATAAAATTACTTAACATTATATTAGAGGATCTTATCTCATAAAGTTTTTAAAATGGTAGATCTAAGAAGTTTAAGAAAATTAAATGCACTATAATATTTAATAATTAGACATTTTACTAATTATACCAAAAATTAAATTAATTGAAATTGTAATTGCATAATTGAATTGCATTTACCCTTTAAAAAGTAAACAGCAGTTAGGATTGTGAGATCTACACTATTTGTCTTTTTAAAGGTGAATGTAATTTGATTACATTGTTTGATAATTTTTTTTAATATAAATTATTGTTTTAAAAAGTTTTTAATATGAATTATATGTTATTACTGTAACTTTACAATTTATTTAAATATTTATTATTTATTTTTAGATAAAAATAAAATTTTGTAATGCATATAATAATATTGTGGACAAAAATAATTTAATTATTTGATTTGTTCTTATACATGGGGCCCACTTTTGTTGATCACAATTGATGTGAAAGAGAAGGGTTTGGGTGGTGGGCTCCACGTAACATTAGCACATGCATGCTTTTATAACCGTTCGTGCAAAAGCGGTGGGTGGGGGGAGGGGAGTAGGGCAGCAGATGCACTTCTCCACTGATGGAAAAATTATTAGCATCAACGTATTGTTGATTAAGCCTCCGTTTGGGTAAATTTTTTTTTTATTAGTTTTTTAATTTAAAAATAAAAAAAATTTAACTAATTTAGCTTATTAAGTTATTTTTTTTTTATTTTTATTTTTTTATATAATTTGACATTTACTTTTTTTATAAAAAAACTTAAAAATTATTAAAAAAAACTAGTTCAAACACAGGCTAAGTGGGTAAGAAGTTATTTTTATTTTAAAAATTTGGGTTTGAGTTTTTGTTGTAGTAAGTTAGGGTCAAATTTATGCATGAGCCTTTAATTGCGCGACTTTTTTTAATTTTAGTCCCGACGTAAGTGCGGTAAAAAGTACTGTAAATTAATTGTGAGTTACGTATACAATACTCCCTTGTAGGTGTGTGGAGTAGCCTATCTACACATTTATTTTGTAAACCAAAAAAAAGTAAAGAAAAGTTATTAGGTATTTCTCGAACTACTATGTTGTATGATTTATTTGTATTTTTTGATAAATAAAAATATTCAGTAGATATTAATTGAGTTACTTTTTATTTCTCACTTGCTCGACAAAAATGTGCTTATATTATTATGCTAAGAGCATTTTTGGCTATATTATTAAGTGGAGACATTAAGTAAATATTATCATGTAATATTTTGAGAGTAATGAATAATTACTCCATCTCTTGGCAATAGGAAGGTCTATAAAAATACCATTAAATATGTTCGAGTTATTATGTGGCATATATTCTTAATTAATAACTTTTTTTTGATACGTATTGAAAAATATTGTTTATCTTTCACCTAATTAACAAAAGTAAATCAATATAATTCCACTCGAAATAGTTTATTTCTTTGGTTATCTAATTATCAATCTTTTCTTAATAAATAGCCTAGAAATTGAAAGATCAAATACTGCAATACAATTTAACAGAAAAAATAAGGCAGTAAACAAGACAGAAAAATAAGAATGACTGAATTCTTCTTCTACCTTAAAAGAAAAAATTAATCTCTTCTTGACTCTTTTTCCTTTAAAGAGGATATTTCTTTTGTGATTCCAATGGGACCGTCCTGCGGTATTCTTTAGTAAATAGAAATGTGTAATGCATGTTAAGTAAATTAGTATAAAAAAAATGGATCAATAGTGTCCAAATAATTACTCGTGTTTTTTTTTAATAATAGAAAAATCACCTCAAGACAGGACCTTTTGGACTCACCTCATGAGGAGTAAATATTTGGACACCTGCAATTACTCGCAAATATCAATTTAGTCAAGATGCTTTCAGTGGGAGTTGAATATAAAACTTTTGAATTTATGACTAATCCTAATGACGACTTTGAACCGCTCAACTATCCTAACGAATTTATTTACTCACGTTTTAAGTTTGACAAAAGCAAAGTTCTCTATTATATTCATTTTTATTTTCCAAATAAGACTTTTTTCAAAGCAGGGAGGGGTAGGGAGAGGGAATTCTCCAAGGCTGAGACGTGCTCAAAAGTAATTTTTAGCCAAAATATAAAGTAATTTAAAAAGGATAAAAATAAGTCAAAATTGTCAATAAACCAAATTGTTGGTATTTTTCTAATTAAGACGAGCCAAAAAAAAACTTTTTTTTCCTTTGTTAGTTCTTTTTTGTGTATTTTAATAATGTTTTAATGCATGGAGATTTGTGGTTTTTTTTTCATTTAATTTACCTTTTTAATTGATTTTATATGAAATTTGTAATGCTTTAAATCTCTTGAACTTTTCTAATAATAATAAAAACTAATTACAGTTGGCATAGCGGAATCAGCGGGATCTACATATGAGGAAAATGTCATGGCTTAGGCAATCTCTAATGGTGGTGTTAAAAAGTGTATTATATGATAAAAAAGTGTAAAAAGTGGGATTCAATTGTATATGTTAAATTGTTGTTAATTTAGTGAGTTATGTTTGCTCTAATGAATTAGTTAGTAGAATATTAACTTTTATCATAAAAAACCTAACAAACATATTTTAAAAAATATATTTTAACGTTTGCTCTGCGTCACCGCCTCATCCCCACCAAAAATCTTAATCGCCGTTGGGGTTTTGCGAGGACAAGGGGAAATCACGCCTTTGCCGTCGTCTACCTCTACCGCCTCATTTGCCTTCACTGTCGCCTGCCTCAACTGCCTTCGTTGTTGTCGCCTTAACCGCCTTCACCGCCGTCGCCTCATCCGCCTTCGCCATCGTCGACCCTTGGTCTTAGCTCTGGAGCCACCACTGACTGCTTACTACACCGCCAATCCCTACTACGCAATGGAATCCTAACCACAGGATTCACCGGCACCATCTTTCATCATCGACGAAACCCTGGTGTTAGTCTTAGGCAATTTAAGAGGGGGTGAATTGAATTTTAAAAACAATAATAACTATTTTAAAAATTCTTTTCAAAATCTTTTAATTTTTTTAACAAATATAACGAGTATATCAAGAATTAAAATAATGAAAATTAAAGAGGTTACGGAAAGAGAGAATGAACCGAACACCAATATTTATAGTGGTGCAGCTTTTTCAAGCCTACGCCCACTGCTCAAAATTTTCTTTGAGAATTTTCACTAAGATAGAATACTTCACGAGCGCATTCAAAACCTTTTACAGTCTCAAGAAGATCCTACAAAATAATTCCTATTTTTTTCTAATTTTACACACTTTCTTAAAGGATCAAGAATGGCTCACCTTCTATTACAATAAATGTATGAAAATAAAAAATGCACTCACTCACTCACTCTCTTTATAAATGATTAAAAATAAATGAATATAAAGAAATGAGAATCGATTGGAGAAGTTAATGAGCGAAAAACCCTTTTTTGAATATTTGAGCTTTTGATTCAAGCAATAGAATAGTGTCTAGATCTTCTAAAATTAAAAAATTAACTCCTTATATAGCTATCTGAAGTAAATGACTATTGGTGGGTTGGTGTAGACAATTAATGTTCTGAAATTCAATCGTTGGAATCAGTACAAGATTTGAAATCTATCGCAGGGGTCGACTTAAAGTCATTTTGTGTCGACTCAAAATATTTAGGGTTTGATTCCTCAAGTAATTGTGTTGACTCATATCTTCAACAGTGTCGACACAAATTCTGCATCTTCCTCACCCACACGGTGGTGTCGACTCATCGAGTTTTTGGTGTTAACTCAATCATTATTTCAGTTTTTCAGGAAAGACCTTTGGTGTCGACTCATATCGTCTTTGGTATCAACTTTTTTTGTCTGGCAAGCTACTGAAATTTCGGTGTCAACCCATTTTTGTTTTGGTGTCGACTCATAAAATTGCAGTTAGTCTCGGTAGTTTTAGAATTGACTCATTTTGATCTGGTGTTGACTTAGAAAAACCGCAGACGGTCTCAGTTAGTTTGGGGTCGATCGAGGTAGTTTGGTGTCGGCTCAAATAGCTTGTTCCCGCATGGAACCTTTGTGTCGACTCATAAACCTTTGGTGTCGACCTGTTTGAGTTGGAGTCGAAATTTGTCTTGAAGTTCTGGTGTCGACTCATTTAGTTTTGGTGTTGACTCATTTTACCCGAAGTTAGAAATCCGATGGATTACATGGTGTCGACTCAAATGCGCGTTGGTGTCGACCCAAAATGAATCCCGCAAAGCTTGTGTAGATATCGATTTAATTTTTTTTTGTGTCAACTCATATTGCTCATCTGCATAGATTCTAGTCCAATACAAAAGGTGTCAACCCAAACTAATTTGGTGTCGATTTAAACGAATACTCGAATCGTCTTAGACAAACATGTTAAAGTGTCGACTCAAATTCTCAATGGTGTCGACACACTTATGAATTTTAAGCGTACTTAACTTTTAGGTGCCGATTTAAATATCAATTTGTGTCGACTCAAAATATTTTTTGACATAACACTTAGTGTCAACTCATTTAATGTAAAGAGTTAGCACAAATAGTTTAAGGTGTCAACTCATTAGTCATGTAGTGTCTATACTTATTTTTTTGAAAATATTAAAATAAAATATTTTTAAATTAATTTAATTTAAAAAATAAATTATCAAAATTATTAAAATATAATTAAAAAACCTTTCGGTTAACACCTGGTCTCAACTCCACCCTTTATCATTGCTGGCATCAGCACCTTCATCATCGCCGGAACCCCAACTACAAGATTCGCGACGGTGGTGGCAGCAGCGGCATGTTGCTAACCCTCTCTCTCTCTCAAGTCAAGCTACTGCCATTGTTAACTGTACTACAGTTAACAAATTTTAACACCTGACACACTTTAACACTAAGTTAACAACACTATTAGAGACAAAAAAAAATCATTTAATTTAGTTAATTTATTAAAATTAAGGTAAAATGACCATTAACAATGCTAATGGAGATGACCTTAGCATATCAACTTCTAACAATATTATGTCTTTTTTTTTTTTTTGGGATCCTAAAAGAGTTAATTATTAGTAGATTTAAAATAATGTAAAAAATAACAAATTATGATCTCATTTAATGACGCAATTGGAGCTAAATTTCTTAGTTTCTGCTTTATTTTTTTATTTGTATTTTTTAAATTTTTTGGTAATAATTTTAAAAAAATATTAATCACCGGCACTAAGCGATTTATTATGGGTATATAATGTACCGATATTAAAAAAAATTATCTCTATAATTTTATATTTTTCTGAATCATCTCGATGAGAAAAATCAAGAAAATAAAAATTTTGATCATAAAATAAAAAATGTCCATTAAAGATGAAAATAAGCAACATAAAATTTAACTTATTGGCTTAGCCTTTGTTTGGCCTAGTTTTTTTTTAAAGATTTTTTTACTTAAAAGTCTTTTAAAAAATTTATTAAAAAATCTATTTATTTTGCATTCAACTGTAATTAATTATATATTTTTTTTTACATATTTTTACATCTATTTTTTTTAATCATAAAACCCCAAAAGCTAAAGAACCTAAAAAAAAAAAAAGTAGATCAAACACAGACTTATTTTGATTGTTTTGCCTTGGATACTTTATATTACTATTAATAAATTTTACTTTTTGACTAGTCATGACAGGGGCAATGTCACTATGCTAATAATAGGGTCAATTGACCCCTTTAAAAAAAAATAACTAGAAAAAAAGGTTATTATTATTATAGTATTTCTTACCTAGTTTATAAATAACCCTACTAAAAAACTTAGTTAAGTCTCTAACTATGAGACAAGAACATCCAACAATTTTCTCTACCAATTTGAGCATTTTGTTTTTATGACTCAATTTTTTCTTTTATTTCTCCATAAACTTCACTGCTTTTGCATTCCTCTCTCTCTCTCTCTCTATATCAAAAGCACAATTTTTACTGTATTCACTCTCTTCTAATTGACATTTTGCTTCATATCTCTTCTACCCAACGCTACACCGACGATATTTTTTGGATTGTTCTCTCTCTGATTGCCTTCCGAAATCATGATTTGTACATTAGTTTTTGATTAATTTGATAAAATTAGATGATTAATTGTTAATTAGTACTGCACAAATTATTATTATTCCATAAAATAAATAAATTTTTTTATAAATAACCCTATCTACACATATTCTTGAAGTCGCGACTGGATCTCGATAAGATAAGATGTGCTACAAAGTATAAAATAAAAACAAAAATAATACAAAAGTTTCCAAATAAAAATAAATAAAATAAAATAGAAAAATAAGATATTATCCCAAATGGGGACAATAAATATTACTGTGCCAAAATATCAACTCATTTTTGTTAACTAAGCCTATGTTTGGTCTAGTTTTTTTTTTTTTATAAATTTTTTGATTTTTTGACTTTTTATAAAAAAATAAATATAAAAAGATGTAAAAAAAACCAATCGATTATAACAAGAGGCCAAACAAATATACTTTTTCAAAAACTTCTAAATAAAAGACCTCATAAAAAAAAATTAGGCTAAACATAGGCCAAATGAAAAAAGAGCTTGTGTAGTTGATATAACTTTTTTTCCTCCCATGTATTTATAGAAAGCATACATATATATTTATGCAATTATGCGTCGGCCGTTTGGGATAGGAAAGGTTTCGTTTTCAAGCTTTTAATAAAACAAGGTCACGTTGTTTGTCTGTACTATTTCTCTTTTTCGACTTTAATCTATTTCTTTTTTTTGACTTTAATAGTCTCTTTTTGCTACTTTACTCACTGTTCTTTTCTTTTTTTTTTTTTGTTGCAATTTTTTAGGAGTGCGGCTTTTCTATTGTAATAGCACTGAGCTGTTGAATTTAAAGTGTAGCAAAAAAAATTCTTATGAACTCCGAGAATTAAGAATTATTCTTTAAACTCAACAACTTTGTATTGTTATAGCAGAAAAATTCAATTCTTTTTTATGCCTCAAGAGAGTAATTATTAATTTATTAGGTAGCATGTGTTGTGCTACTATTTAATTATTTAGCAAAAAATAAATGGTATAAAACAATATTAACTTATTTTTATTAAATAGATTATGAGATTAAATTCATCCACATACTTATGAATTGTATAATTTTATTTATCAATATTATCGCATATCAAAATATTTGGGCAAACTTAAGCAAACCTCAATTAAGTTTTAAAATCAATTCTACCGTTAGGCGCAAGTCTTGTCACCCATCCAACCCAACCCCTTGGGTTTCTCAGTTACAAATTTATAAGGAAAACCTGCCCCCGTTTCCTCTGTGCTAAGCTTTTAAACATCATTCCTTCCTCCATTTTCAGGGAGAGAGAAAGAGAGAGAAATGAAGCATTGGGCATGGACATTTCTGCTTGCTATTTTGGTCCAATGTAAGTGGTTATTAAACCCATGCGAAGTAGAGGCGGGGGATGATTTTATCAGAACCAGGGGATCTCATTTCCTGTTGAATGGCAACCCTTACTACGCCAATGGCTTCAACGCCTACTGGTTGATGTACGTCGCTTCTGACCCTTCTCAAAGACCCAAAATCTCAGCCGCATTTAGTGAAGCTTCAACCCACGGCCTCTCCCTTGCCAGAACTTGGGCTTTCAGTGATGGCGGATTCAGACCTCTTCAGTACTCTCCTGGCTCTTACAATGATCAAATGTTCAAGGTCCATCTCTCTATTAATTTTGTCATGCGTGCGTTGCCAGGTTATTTTGGGTTCTGTCTTGTGATCCGACTCGTTTTAAAGGTATTAAGATTTTAAATGATTTTTGTGAGACTTAGTTTATAGAACGAAAGCTGGGCCATGGAGCGGAGGGTAGGGCTGTATTCCGCTTCTACTCCACGAATTAAGTCTTTGCTTTCGCTCCATGAACTAAGTCTCACGAGGGTTTTAGGGGCAGAGTGCTCGGTGGAAAATCTTAATCTTTTTTGACCCCATTTTAGCTTCGGACTTGTTTTGTGGATATTTGTATGCATTGTTTTTGTTAGAGTTTTTAACTTTGTTATTGTGTTGCCTCTTTTTTCTCCTTTTGTTGGTTCAAATTCAGGGGTTGGATTTTGTCATAGCTGAGGCAAGAAAGTATGGGATTAAACTTGTGTTGAGTTTAGTGAATAACTATGATAGCTTTGGAGGCAAGAAACAGTATGTGAACTGGGCTTCAAGTCAAGGCCAGTACTTGTCATCTGATGATGATTTCTTCAGAAACCCTGTTGTTAAAGGATACTACAAGAACCATGTTAAGGTCAAGTAATAAAAGCTCCCCTCCTGAAATTTTTTTTCTTTTTTTTTTTTTTTATTTTTTGAAAAAAAATCTGAGTCTTTCCTGTTATGAATTATTTTTTTATTTTTATTTTTATTTTTATTTTTATTTTATTTTGCAGACTGTTCTTAACAGATACAACACAGTGACTGGAATTCTGTACAAGAATGACCCAACAATCATGGCCTGGGAGCTCATGAATGAGCCTAGATGCACATCAGATCCATCAGGGAGGACCATTCAGGTCTGCATGACTTCTATAACTTGCTTAACCACTTCACATCTAACTTCTTAGTGTTCTATATTAATATATATATTTTTATTTATTTTCCCCTTCCAACAATAGATTCACATAATTCTTTTGGAGTTTCATGATAACATATGGCCCAGGCTTCCAGCTTCAATACACACTTTATATTTGGGATGAATGACATATATTTTATAACTTTTACCACACATATTAGGGCAACTCGGTGCACGAAATTCCGATGTATGCGGGGTTCGAGAAAAGGCAAAAATCACAAAAGGGTTAATAATATGCAGTTTTACCTTGCATTTGCAAGAATTGAATGAATTATTTTCACACTTCCAACCCATGACCCCCAACATCACACTACGATAACTTTACTTTGCGCCAAAACTCTCCTTTATATTCATAATAAAAAAACCCACACACAACAAATCAACTACACAAATCTATATATTTAACACAAAAACTTTTATCCAAAAATTACATAATTCATAACCCATAACTTTTGATTAAATATTTAAATATTTTATAATTTTAACTACTGGTCCACCTTACACATCCTTTCTGGGCATGAGTCCCCCCAATAAGTTTCATGGGTTCGAATTCTCTTTACTCCTGGTATAGATTGAAGAGTTCTGTCCACTAACAAGATGGTGTCATCTGTCATTTTTCACAAATTAAAGGTTTAGATTTGTCCACTCAAGAATGAATTCAAGCGGTAAAATCCAACTCAATATTAAATAGAGCTTGATTGACCCAATAAATCAATAAAATTTATACATTTACAGTCTGCTTAGTTATTAATAACAGAAAAGAATAGAAATGATTAGGTTTTCTATCCTGAGTTATAAAAGTAATAACAAAAAACAATCTCAACTATGAATTGTTCTCTCCAATCCATGTCCAGACAAATTGGGGGTCAAATTATTAAGGATCCCTACCTATTTCTTAATGTGCATTCCGCTTGATTTTGGCAGTTTTGTGTAATTTTGTTGGTTTATGCTTGTTTGATAGGCCTGGATAATGGAAATGGCATCTTACGTGAAGTCAATAGACAGATATCACTTGGTGGAAGCTGGCCTGGAGGGATTTTACGGACAAACAACACCTCAGAAGAAGGGCCTCAATCCTAGTTTTGATATTGGAACCAATTTTATTGCGAATAATCGCATCCCGGGGATTGATTTTGCTACGGTTCACTCCTATCCTGATCAATGGTAAGCTATCGACCGATGAAGTAAAAAAAAAATCAAAAATCAAATTTTCATTTTAACAAAAAAAAAGGCATTTTACCAATTTAGTCAAGCTTTTATGTTTCAATTGAACACTTCTCATTTTTCTTTTCGATTATTCTCGAACCAAACATATAACGGGATCAATCACGATCACGATCACGATCACGATCTTATAACAAGAACAAGATATCTTTCTCGATCAACCCCTTTATTCTCGTCTAAAATGATTGAAGAGCGAACCGATTAATACAACTGAAAAATAGTGTAATCACTCATTTCTAAAAATTTGCTAGTTAGTGAGAGTAACTAGCAAATGCGTTTTGAATTTTGAGTGGGTTTTAATTTTTTAATTATGAAAAGAGAAAATACGTTTGGCTGTCAAAACTGAAAGTTATTCTCAGTGCATCAAGTTTGCGACAGAAAGAGAAAAACAAAAATAGTTTTAAATCGTTTTCAAAATTTACAGTTTTTAAGTTTTTTTTCATCCAATTTTCTGAAAATTGCTAACAAACGCGTTTTTATTTATTTTCGGATAATTTTTTTTTGAAGAAAAAGAAAATAAAAACTGCAACCAAACAGGGAAGGCTCCATTTTTTTATTATTTGATTGATAAAAGTAATATAAAATATATATATTTTTTAGTAAAAACTAAAATATATTTTACATCATTAGACTAAAATTGACTTTCAAAAAAACGCTAGCAAGTTATTTTTGAGGGTTAGTACTATGGTCTAAAACACTAGCAAGTTATTACTCGCTAGCCGTACAATAATAATTACTCGGTAGAGTTCGTGAGCGGCTTGACAAGGTTTTGATGGAAACCAAATTGACAAAAGAAGATTTGATAGAAACCAAATTAACTTTTATAAGATTTTTTTTTTACTTCATCGGTCGACAGCTTATCATTGATCAGGATAGGAGTGAACCGAAGCAAAATCAATCCCCAGGATGCGATTATTCGCAATAAAATCGGTTCCAATATCAAAACTAAGATTGAGGCCCTTCTCGAGATGAATTTAAAATATTTTTTAAATTCATTTAGATTGTGTTTTAAATGCTATCTTTTATTTACAATATTTTTTAAATCATTTGGTCAAAAAAAGTTACTTTTCAAAAAATCAAAATATAAAGAATAATAAAAAAATACAAATAAAATAAGCCAATAAGTTAGATTGTGTTTGTTTATTTTCATTTTTTGTGAATTTTTTTTTATCTTTTCGTCAAAAATCTTTATCTTTTGATCCCAATTCTCAAGATGAATTTAAAAAGAAAAAATACTCAATTAAAAATAAAAAAACCAAAAAATAAATAAAATTATTCCTTCACACATACACCTTTAGATCCAGAAATAACGACATGCACTAAATGTCCCGACCAAAAATTAAGCCAAATAGTTTCTTTTTATCCCAAACTAGGATTAAACAAGAGCGCATTTAAAGTTAAAACATGAGAATAAATGAATATATATGAGGATTCTTTTGGTTTAAATGTCCCAATTTATACAACCACGAGGAGGATAAGAATCTGCAATTTTCTTTCATTTCTGTGTATTTATGGCAGTTAATTAAATTGACAGAATTCCAACGCAAAAAAGGAAAAATATCTAACCCCAAAAGAAAATAAAAGGAAAAAGACAAATAACAATTAGAATTTTTTTTTACAAATAAACTTTACTAAATTAAACCAATTACATTACCATTTTAAACATTTCATCGTAGCCTCATTTGGAAATTAAGGGCTTAAAACCCCACCTTTTGCCTTTTGACTGAAATTTAAAAGAGTCAAAAAGCCTTATTTGGGAACTCAAAGAATTTTAGTTTTTTAGGTTTTTTATTTTTTTTACGTAAATTAATTTTTTATATATATATTTTTAAATATTTTAACTTTTATTATACATATCTATTTTTTTTATAAAAATTATATTTTTAAAATTTACCTGTCAAAATCTATCAATCAATATTGAATATAAAATTATGCAAAAATAAATTTTTAAAAATTAGAACAATTATTTCTTGGATTTAAAGCTCTCTTTTGGCTTAAAGTCACTTTAACTATTTTTTTTTGACTTATTAACTTTTGGTTTAAAATCACTCTTATAATTTATAAAACGAACTTTTTCTTTATTTAACTTAAAGTGACTTTAAAAAAAAACTTAACTTAAAGGTTGATTGCCAAACAAGACCCATATTTGAAGGCCTGATGCACTAATTGCTCCATATAAGCCTTTTGGACATGTGTGGTTGAGAGATAACAAGGCAATAAAGATTTAAGAGACACATTATTTCTATTTTTTAAATATTGTATTTTTATGGAATAAGTATGAAATTTATTTTGTATTGAATACATGAGAAATATGAATATTGAAGTGCGAATCACCAATGTGAAAATAACAAAACTTTGAATCATAAAATTCTATGTCAAAAAATTGGCTCAGATGTCAAGTTTCGTTGCGAACAAAATTCGTTTGATTAGCGCAAAATAACATCAAAATTTGCAATTTGGCAAATTTTTGAATATCATACCTACTTATCGGGAATGATTTGAATAAAACGGAGTTCACAGTTGGATCCGCAACGTTATTTTTATCATAGTAACACTTTTTCAAGGTCGAAGTCATTCTTTTTATCCCTTCGCGAAATTTAATCACTAAGAAAAGGGAATTTTTTTTCCTTTTGGATTAATGTGGAAATTTTCTTCTAAAGACGAAAAAATTAAATAAAAAAATAAGACCAAACTCAAGCTAATTTAGTAAATTAATTCAATCATCCTATCATTATTTTAATTTATTTGTAAGTTTCTTTGATGACACATTGACATGTGAGACTGAATACTGTATTCGGAAACAAGGGCACAGGATTCTATTGCAATGTATTAAATTTAGTTGTTAGAATATTACATTTTATGGTTGTAAAAATAATAATAAATTCAAGAATTTTATAATAATTAAAGGAACTGCAGAAGTTTAGTTGCAAACTAATCAGCTATTCAAACCTTTTTTTAATCGCAAATGTGCAGATCTTCTTCCTAAACTTCGTTCTCCTCCTTTTCTTTTTACAATTTAAAACAATCACAAATGTATGATATATATATATATATATAAGGGCATACACTTAATGTTACTTCAAATTTAAAACTGTGCAGACTTTTTTTTTTAAATACTGATGAAATTTTTTCTTGATTACTTAATTTTAAAATTAAAACAGCATGCAATTTAAAAATTAAACCGTTCTATTATTTACTCTTTTCTACTGTTTTAATTTATAAATACACACTTGCTTGCTCATTTGTATGTCAACTACTAATATATATATATACATATATATTAAACTTTTTCAAACTTAGTTGGTCTAACCAAACATGTAGGCAAACTAGTAATTATCCGTGACTAAAGGCATTTTGAAATTAATTTAATTATAAAATAATTTAAATAAAAAATAATTTTTTTAATTAATAAGGTAAATACTCAAAATATTCTCATTAAACATACATTTAATTTAAATTAAAAGTAACGAACTATGTGATTTGCATTTATATATATATTTAAAAAAATATTTAATCAAAGATAAAAGAAATTTTAAATTTGAAATAAAAAGAAGAAAAATATCAAATTTAAAATTAAAAGTGCGAAAAAATT
>JAULJZ010192447.1:0-20763 GCA_032270985.1 Heliamphora pulchella | reverse complement strand
TGGGCATGTATTTTCAACCATGATAAAGTAGGCACAAAAAGGTAATGTCCTATAGAGAGTATTAAAAACTCTCTCACAATAGAGATTGAATATGAGCACCATAAACATGATTTCACTTGATGCATTGAATTAAATTAGGTTACTGTACTAGAGGATAAATGAGCCTATACAAAGGTAGCCCAACCCCAAATCTTTTTCCTAATATTTACTACCTCGTTAAAACCAAATCTCGTGACGGCAGAACTAAAAACCTTTCTCCACAAACTTCTGGGGCTCGTTTTAGTTTTTATCCTACATTAATGCTGACTTACCTCCTAATTTAAGGCTCCTCTTTACCCAACCCCAAAAAATGGGAACCTCTCCTCTATTTCAGAGAGGAATTATCCTTCTGCAATTAACTTACTATTTCCTGTCTCTTTTCAGCCCTATCGTAATGTATATAAAAAAAATTAATAAAGAATATAAAAAAAGAGAAGAAAATTAGTCTTAGAAACCACCAAAGTACATACCGCTTCACTCAATTAAGCTTTACGTGCAGGTGCAAGTTTAACCCAAATAACAAGGTCCAAAAAGATAAGAATAAAAGAAAGAAAAAGTGGGGGGAAAGGTTACAAGAGCTCACATGTTCATCAGGGACTTGTGCAATTTCCAGGAGCTGCATCGTACAAAAGCAAACAACAGTAAGCAACTTCTATTTAAAGCTTAAATGTATGGTATTATTTATAGCACCAGAGGGATCTGGAAAAAATATTTTCCAAGTCACAAACATTTAACAAGGCACTCTAATAAATATTCAAACAAAAGAAAGCTTGAGCAATATCCAAGAGTAAGTAAAAACCATTTAGATCCAAGCACATCAACCAGTTTTCCACATGCTCAAATTTGTTCAAACAAGATAATAATAGGGGTAGTAAGTTGTTGACAGTAGTTCTTTGATCTAGGAGGTGACACTTGTGGTGGCACTGAAAGAAGTTGGGCATAATGAAAGCAAAGCAGAGAGATAAGAGTTTAAAGAGCGAGCTAGATGAAAAGAACAAAGGATGTCACAAGGGGTTCCTCAGGCCCTACAACCCAGAGAGGAATTGTAAACTTCATTCCCAGCAGCACCTGGAGAGCACCAACCAGGGAGAGGAGGTGTGAAGGATAAGGTCTTTGACACTTCTGAGAGTTTGTTCAGATAACCATGGCCATCTAATGCTGGTCAAATGTTTGATTTGCCATTTGGAATTTGACAAGAAGGCCATATGCTGCTCCCAGTTCTATTATGAGTGAGGGGAAAGTGTCACCTTGGTTGCAAATACTACCTACATACGAACATAGGATTTGTACATAATATCGAGACTTAAGTGGAAAACGCCTAACATGATCAAGTTTCATATGCCAAATTTTAGAAGTCTGACCAAAACTTCTTATTACTGCTCCAACCACCTACAAACTTCAACACCATCTGCCTGCCTTTCTGAGGTCTATTAAGATGCATTTGGATAATTATAAAGAGATCAAGAAAGTTTTATCTTGTAAAAAATAAGAACTTCTAATGGTGAGCAACTCCAAAGACTTACACATTAGTTTAGACAATAAGGAAAATGAGAATACGAGATCTACATCCAACATATTAACAAAAAGAAAAAAGGAGGAAAAAAATAACAACAAATAAAGGCTACTGGTTTGAAACTTGGCAATTCAGTAGAAAACTAATTCTCCATATCAATTTATTTGTTATTTGGTTTTGATTGTCATCAATCAAATAACTTGTATCTTATTAAGAAATTTATCATTCGATGATATCTTATATCCAAGTTGCATTATAAACCCTGCTACACATCAAGGATATAAAGTTGAAGGTAAACATGAAAAATCAATGACAAGCATTTACCTGAACTTTTCCTTCATAAGAAATCAAAGTCCCGCCTTTCACATCGGCCAATGTTTTGGGTGTCACCTGAAAAAGCCATGAAGCTCTGGAAACAGTTTTGCAGAGGAAAAAAAGATGACAACAACGACATTTACATACCTCCATGCAGTACTCGTTCTTGTTATGGATCAAATGATTCAATATCTCTTTAATACAGGATTAAGAAACACAACTTTCCAAATGATCCATTATTCACCCTAGTTTGCCACTGACAACACATATATGCGCAGTTACAATGTAGAATATAAGAATCAAAAGCCAAAGTGAACCATAATGAGGATACTCAAATCCACAACTGCACCCAAGTTATCTGAGTTTGCAACGAATACATATTCCTTTCCCTGTGAAAAGATGAAAAGAAAGGCTTGCTAAAAATTCTATCACTAAAGAATCCTGTGAAGTGAACAAACTAAAAGTGCCTGACAGGAAATTAGAAAAAATGAACTGAACACTAGAGCAAAAACCTGTGACAATAATGCGTCAAGCTTGCCACTATTCTTCAATGAAGGGAACACATCACCATGGCCAGGAGGATACCTTCACAAGCAACACGTATCTGTGAGAAAGATTTGATACAATAATCAACCATGCCAAGTCATACCAAAAACAACAGAAACTATCCTTCTCTTTATCCTGTTTCTTAAACACACCTCCAAACTAATATGCTGTGAATGACATTTTTTGCTCAATCAACTTGTCATGAGTATTAGGGAGTAAAAAAGGGTAGGGGGAATTAACAATCAATGAGTTATGATACATTCCAAGAGGGCCAATATTTCCAAGAGAAACAGGAAGAATTAGTCCATGAGAAGAAGCATCAAACAGAAACAAACTAATATGCAGTGAATGGCATTTTTTGCTCAATCAACTTGTCATGAGTATCAAGGAGTAAAACAGGGTAGTGAGAATTAACAATCAATGAGTTATGATACATTCTAAAAGGGCCAATATTTCCAAGAGAAACATGAAGAATTAGTCCATGGGAAGAAACATCAAACAAAAATAAATAGATGATAATACGACAGCAAGATTTGGAAACTAAACCCAAAACAATTTTAGTAGCAATTTGCTTGCAGAGCACAAGTTCAGTTAAAACCCTATTACTATAGAATTTCAATAAGCATATAGGAGGATTACCCATTCCAGTTGAAAGTACAATGCCTCTACCTGAGGGAAGCTCTATAAGGATAAGCATTCAACATAGTCAAAAATATAATCCAATGTAACAACAAGAATAATTTCTGAAAGAAAAATTATTTAACTACTTAAATTACAATCAGTCGGGGCTATTTACTGATTGACAAGATTAAATTAATAATTTAATTCCTTGAATCATGAATCTTGTTATTTCACTTAATTGTCAATTCTGTAATTAGCTTTAAGTTTCATTTTTTTTTAATTAAGTAGAGGAGTATCATTAAAACACCAAGGGCACAGCATTATACACCTAGAGTATACAAAACCCAAAATGTATGCCAAACTCTAAAAACCCATTCTCATTCCCTCTCCCTTTCAACACCGTGGCAAGCATCAATAAAGCAATACAGGAAATGTTGTAACCTGGACGAAGGGTTAGGGCTAGTGAGCTTACCAGAAGAAAGAAAAGTTCAGTGGAATTGGGAATTTATGGGTTAGCGGAAGAACTGGCGAGAAACAGAGAGTTAATTACCTGGCTTTTGGGTACCTATGAAATAATTTACATGAATGAAGCTCGTAGAAGTCGCCATTGCAATCAACTTATTTGTGTATATATATATATATATATATATAGAGAGAGAGAGAGAGAGGAACTGCCACAAAATGTATGGACAGGATTGGATATTAGATAGGAGCATTTCTTTCAAACCTGTTTGTTAAATTTGATTGGTATCATTTTTCTTCTTTTTTTTTCTTTTTTTTTTGGCTGTGGGTTAATGTCTTGTGTTTAATTTTGTTTTTTTTTAAATTCTGTTTGTGATATTTAAAATTTTTAATTTTTAAAGGATTTAATTTTTTTAAGAAAAAAGAGAAAAAAATATTAAATTGTTTGGATTAATTTATTTAGGGTAGGCTTGTTTGTCTTTTGTTAAGATATTTAACATAATTTTACTTTTTGATGTTAAACTGTAATATTTTAGATATTGGCACTTTTTTTTTTACTTTTAAGAGTAGAACTAACTTTTTAAATTATAATATTTACACTTAAAAAAGTTAAATGTATGGAATGTTCATAGTTTTTTTTTTCTTGAAAAAATAAGTGAACAAAGTTAAAAGTTAAATGTATGGGATACTCATAGTTTTTTTTTTCCTTTAAAAAATAATTGAACAAAGTTTGTGAACTTTTAAGATATGTCAAACACTATAGTTTTAAAGGATTTTGTTATTAGAAAGTCAACTTTTTAGTCATACTGAACATAAGCTTTTTAACAGTTCGGCATGTAACTTGGGGCCAATGCGCTCGACTCAATTCATCATAATAGGATTTTTTACATTGGACACGTTTAATAAATTGGGATAGAGTCGAGCTTTTCGTTTTAAAATGACTTAAGAGGCTAAAATTTTATTCGGCTTAAATCAAGAAGTTAATTTGATGTAATTTTAAAATGACAGCTAGAATTTTATTGGGCTTAATTTGGCTTTAATTCAAATAAACTTGTTGAAAATTAAAATTTTATCTTTTAATTAAATAAATGCGTCCGTAAATTTCAATAAGTCATAGCATAATATGAAATTTTTGTCACCTCACATAATGTTAAGAATATTAAATTTGAAGGTCACAATCATTTAGTTAAATTAAAGTTTTTTTTTGTAAATAAGTTATAAAATTTAATTAAATGAATATGGCAGCACTGCCGTGTTGTGCCTTGTTGAGATTATTTGGTGAATAAATTTTTATGATTAAATTCGTTTATTATGTAAAATTTGTTGAGTTTGTTTAATATGTAAAATTTCATATTCATCTAATACCTGTGACGAATTGATTGAATACGATCTTTTAATGTTGTTATATAAATAAATAAATAAAAATTATATTTAAAAAAAATATTTGTAAACAAATGTTACTCAATCACTAAGTTACAGATATCGGATGAATCTAAAATTATATACGCTAAACAAACTCGACGAATTATACATAATAAACGGATTCGATCATAAAAATATATTCACCAAATAAGCCCAAACAGGGTGCCGTCCCAGATCCCTTTGTTTCTTCTTTGCTATCTTTTTGGTGGCAAAAAAAAAAAAACTTTGTATTTCTATTCTTACATGAATCTCAATGAACGCCTTTTTTAAAGAACTATTTGAAGCCTTTACATAAGTCAAGTATTTTACTCCAATGAGGATTTTTTTCGTATTCTGTTAAAGATAAATGCGAGATTTTCAGAAGTTTTTATCCAAATCTGTTATTTGTAGTTCAAAATTTGTTCAAAAAAAAGAAACTTTTGAGCACGACATTTTATTATTATTATTATTATTATTTATTTGAATCAATTAGACCGCAACAAAAGCTATTGAATGATTTATGGTAATAATTATAATAATAATAATAGTAATAATAATCAACCATAACATTTTTTAATGGCAGTTTGTCAAATTGTTTCAGCAGTTATCGGCTTTAAATTTAATTTAGTAGCTGTCAGCTTTAAATTAAATATAATCGCTGCCGGCTTTAAATTATTCTAGCCGATATCGGCTTTAAATTAAATTTTGCCGCTATTGGTTTCAAATTAAATTTATCCATTGTTGACTTTAGGTTTAATTTAGCTGCAGTCGGCTTTAAATTAAATCTAACCGTTGTTAATTTTAAGTTAAATCTAATCGCTGGCGGCTTCAAATTAAATTTAACTGATGTCGTCTTTAAATTAAATCTAGCCACTATCGGCTTTAAGTTAAATTTAGCCGCTATCGGCTTCAAGTTAAATCTAACCGCTGTCGGGTTTATATTAAAATTTGCTGTCGTCGACTTGAAATTAAATATTATCACTATCGGCTTTAAATTAAGTTTTGTCACTGTCGATTTTAAATTTAATCAAACTGCTTTCAACATTAAACTTAGTCCCAAATGGCTAAAAATAAATATTTAGCCATCGTTGACTAAAAATATATATTAACCTCCGTTGGTTTAAATATAAATCTAGTCACTATCGTCTTTAAATTAAATTTAAACATTGCCGACTTTAAATTTTATGTAGCAGTTGTCGAGATTAAATTTAGCCTCTCCGTAAGCTTAAATACAACTTAACCTTTCTCAGCATTACCAAATATTACTTTCCAGTTGGCTCGGCATCTGGATTTTTTTATTTTTTATTTTATCAATATGATTCTTTAATAATTTGTATGTCTAGTTTATTGGAGGAACAAACCTAAAGGTAACAAAAAGGAGGCAATCTGGTCCTTTGAAGGCTCTATGGTCATGAAGATTGTTATTTTAATGGCAGCCACCATAGACTTTCAAATTTAATCAACTAAAATTAAAACCCCTTTGACCCAGGGCCAAAATTCTGAAGTCAAGGATAATAACAAAAATTTGATGTCAATTAATTTACTGCAAATTAAAATAAAACGTGAGTTTAAATTTTAAATTTTAAATTTTAGATTAAAATAAAATATTGAACTACGTTTGACCTAATTCTAAAATGGCACATTGCCCAATTAGATACGAAGGCAACCCTCAGGGTTACAGTAACAATTTAAGTGAATCTCAAATTTTCATTTAAATCAAAATTTAAAAAATAAAATTTAAATTAAAATAAAATATTGAACTGCGTTTGACTTGATTCAAATGCGCCACCCTGCCCAATTGGATACGTAAGCAACTCTTAGGGGTATAGTCACAATTTAAGTGAATCTCAAATTTTTACTTAATTAGTCAAAATTAAAATAAAATATTGAACTACTTTTGATTTGATTCCAATATGGTCTCGTGCTCAATTGGGTACGTAAACAATTCCCAGGGGTACAATCACAATTCAAGTGAATTTTAAAGTTTTACTTAAATCAAAATTCATAAAATAAAATTCAAATAAAATATATAACTACGACTGGCTTAATTATAGTTTGGGCCCATGCCCTGACATTTATACGTAGGCAACTTATTCAAAAATGTGCAGCCGTAATTATAAATGAACCCAAATATTCACTTAAAATAAAATAATTGGAATCCAATGATTTTTTCTTCATACAATGAATATAATTAAGAGATATATTTATTGAATTAGTGAAATTATGTTAAGTAATTTAATATTAAATTTTTGCTTAATGAGCAATAAAATAATAAGCTATGACTTAAAGTGATTTTAAGCACAAAAAAAAATGTTCTAGTTTTTTTTTATTAACATCCAAATTCAATATGAATTTTGTTTGATATATTTTGACGAGTAAGTTATAATTTTTTTTAAAAGAAATGAATCTTTATAATATAAAGTGCGACATTTCAATATATATATATATATATATGCAATAAGTCAAATTAGCCAAAAAAAATTATTTATTTTTTCTTGTTTTCATCCAAAAGACAATAAGTCAGCTTTAAGTCTCTACCCAAACGCGGTCCTATTAAGATTTGTTATATAATGTGCATTTAATGATCTAGAGTTTTAACTGAGAAATATAAATATTGTGGCTTATTGTGTTTTTCTCTTTTTATTAGATATTCTCTATCCATCTTTATCCGTGAATTTATATTTTAAGCCAAGCTACTTAATTTTTTTAATTTTTGTATGATTGCTTACATTTTTTTCCCATTTGATTTGGTTTATGTTCTATTTGTTTTGATGTAAAATATTTTACAATAAACAAAATTCTTTATATAAATTGATTTTGTAATATTTACTTTTTTTGGTGCCTGGTTGACACTTGAAAAAAAATCTTAAAATTGTATGAAAGAGTGCCTTTTCTATATATGAAATTATATAATTAGAATTTTATTTATATCTATTTAAGTTGAACTGAAATTATGAAACCATAAAAAGTCCAATATTTACAGTTTTATAGTTAATTTTTTCATAAATTTTTTTAACACAATCACCTTTGGAGCCGTAGGGAGAATCTGTCAGTGAAATTTATTTACTTTTTTCAATTTTAAGAGATATATTTATTGAATGAGTGAAATTTATTTACTTTTCCAATGAGAGATGCTTTTAGCTAACCAGTCCTATTTAGAGGATCGATTGGAGATACTCTAAATTTTTTCAACATTCTCATGGTCCTACTAACTTTTTATTGAGCTATGTTTTGTGCACTTATTTGAATATTTCTTAGTTTCTTACTAAGCTACAAGTTAAAAAGTTTAAAATAAGATGGGAAAATTACATTTACCCTCTTTGAGATTATTTGAAAAAATTGACAGGTCTCTTGTGATTTCTAAAATTACATTGATATTTCATTTGATTACGTCGATAGCATCAAATGTTCCCTTTCGTTGGTAGGTCATTAAAAAAGTTAACGAATCTTTGTAATGTCAGCTATTATTACACCCAAAAATATTGTTTTATTCTTACTTGTGTTGTTTACTTTCTCCGGCGCTGATCTACTCATTCAATTAAACTGATAAATTAATTTATTAGTTAGTTCAAAATTCTAGAAAAAATTTATCATCCCATTAAACTGAGAAATTTTCCTAAAGAATATTCTCGAGAAAATTAAAGTAATAAATTTATCAGTTAAATTAAAGTGATAAATTTTTCACAGCAATGGCTACACCAATGATGGAAGAGTGACAAATTTATCAGTTAAAGTGATAAATTTCTCACAGCAACAATAAAGCCAGTGATGGAGGACTCAAGATCTAGAGAGAGGAGGGGCAGTGGCAGAGAAATCCATATTCGAAGAAAGGGGGAGCGGCGACGACGAAGTAGTCTAGATCTGGAGGGAGGAGCGGCAACGAAGGAGTAGAAGCGGCGAGATCTTGAAATAGGCAATGACGATGGCGACGGCGTCAACGACGACTAGAAGGAGAGGGGGTGACGGTGGCGAGGAGGAGAAGGGGTGACGGTGATGACGGCAGCGAGAAGGATAAGGGGCGACGACAGTGATGAGGAGAAGGGGCAACACCGACGATGGCAGCTAGGAGGAGAACGAGCGACGACGACGACTAGAAGGAGAAGGGGCGACGGCAGTGACAAGGAGAAATGGCGACGACGACAAGGAGGAGAAAGGCGACAGCTAGGGTTTCATGTGGTCAGTGGGCTAAGAATTTGATAAGTTTGTTGAATTTGCATATTATGAAGTATTAATGTATGTGAGGATTAGGAATTTTGGGGATTATAGAAAATTAGGAGCGAGGATTTGGTGGGTTATAGGAGATTACAGGTGGGAGAGTGGAGAATTTTTGGGAATTATGTTGAATTCAAACTTATAAAAAAAAAGAAAATTTAATATTTTAAATGGGGGTAAATCAGTCATTAAATTTTATCTTAATTTATGATGAAACTAAAACTAGTAAAATAAATATGATAAAACTAAAATTCTTATGAGATCTAAAAAAAAATTAATTTTCAAATATCTTTATAATAAAAGTTATGATATTTTTAAAAAATATAAAAAAATTATGAAAGTAAAAATATTAAAAGCCTTTGAATTAAAAAACGAAAATTTTTAACTTTGAGAGCTTTAAATCAAAAATTAAAAAATTAATTTAAAGTTGGCTCAAAGCCGATAGTCGAACGGGCACTCTATTTTGACAAAACATTCCCCATTTTTGTGTACAAAAGCATGAACCCAACCACCATGGGCAAATTTACCCAAGTTTTCTTCGTCACAACCAAAACATCTTTTGTGTCTCTGAGGATTGTGTAGTTGAAGAGAATGCAAAAGAACACCAACCCAAGCGGTACAATCTTCACGAGGGTCACCATCATAGAACTGCATGTCTATGTTACATACACTAATAGATTCTCTCTCTCATCATCATCATCATCATCATCATCTTCATCTTCTTCTTCTTCTTCTTCTTCTTCTTCTTTTGTTGTCCTTTTCTCTTCTCTCTAAACTCTCTCCCTCAGCTCTCTCCCCCCAATAATTTTTATGGCAAAAAACAAGGTTTTCAAAGAAAGTTGGTGCGATAATTGTACATTCTTCAGAGAACTTGAATTATTTGATATTTTATAACACCCTAAAAACCTGCATTTGGCATGCGAATACAGAAATTAACATAATTTCTTGAAAAGAATCTGCAGTACTCTTGTTCTTCCAAAAAGCTTCCAAAATGACCACGAAAATGTTGAATTCGTCGAACCCTGCTTATTAAGAATTCTCAGAGAACCAGCTCACCCGAATCGATCCCACCCACTGCCCCGACCACTTCGACGAGACCATTTAAGATTCCGACGAGTTTCAGATGTACGGTTTCAAGATCAAGCGGTGCCCTAGAATGCGCAGCCACGAATGTACTCAAATGCCCTTTTGCCCACCGCGTCGAAAAGGCGCACCGCCGCGACCTTCGAAAGTACAACTAGGCCGCTGTACAATCGGGTTGGTTTGATAATTCAAAGTAGATTGAATTGAATTACTAGTGAGAGGGAATTGATAATAAAATAAAATTAATAATGAAGTGAAATTAATTTTTTTGTATTTAAATTGAATAAGATTAAATAATGGACTAGATAATAATTTATAATTGTATTAAGTTAATTTATTTTAAAATTAACTTAAATAAATTAATAAATTAAATTTTATGTTATTGTTAAATTTTATGTTATTTATTTTAGTATTTTAATATTTTTTTATTATTTTTTAAAAATTTTAAATTCATTCCTTAATTCAATCCTTCTTAATCCCACACCTCTCTCCTCACTAATTATCTCTCATTTTGCAGACCAATAGTTTGGATTAGTCTGCCCGAACTATTAGTTTAGAAGCTTAATAAACGTGGTATTGGACTATACTCCGGACTAATAATTCGAACGGAATATTAGTCCGCCAAAACAAACATGGCCTTAGGGTTAGAGATTTAGTTTTTAATTTTTAAAATTTTTAATTAATTAATTATAAAGATAAAATAATAAAATAATGTTTTTAGGTAATGCTATTTATCCGACAAGTTTGACGAAGAGACTAATGTTATGTCAGATATTTTATGAGAGTTCTTTGTATTAATCATATGCCTTAAAAGAGAGAATGTAATTTATGTAAATAAATTTAAACCAATACCCTCTTGGTCTTTTTTTATTTATTTATTTATTATTAAGAGGATATTAATACGCAGTATTCAATAACTTTTAGGCTTTATTTAGTATCATTTATTATTTTCGTTTTTTGTTTTTATTTTAAAGAAACAGTGAAAACTTGTTTTATGTGCAATTTCAGTTTTATGAGCAAAATTATGAGAAACTTAGATAACTTTTAGGCTTTATGAAAAAATAATAGGATCTGCTATAGAATCTATTTACTTAATTTAAATTTATATTTTTATGATTGAAAATATGCTTGGGATCTTTAATATTATTATTATTTATATATTTTTATGATTAAAATTATTTATTAAGTAGTATTTATTAAGTAAATTATTTGTAAAAAAAATTAAATTATTTGAATATTAATAATTTTGTAAGTAAATCATATCTTTAAAAATATAAATGAATAAAAATATAATTTTATAAAAAATAATGATAAATAAATATAATCAGATCATATAGTTAGAAAGATCCAATTAACTTAAATTTTTATATAAATAATAAAATTAATAAATATTATAAAATAAATAATTTTTATTATAAGAATATATTCAAAAATAAAATAATTAAAATATCACAATATTATGCGGTACTTGATCTGATTTTATTTTATAATATTTTTATGTGAAAACTCATAATAGGTGTTGGAGAGAGCAAAAAAGGGGCGTATAATAGGTGTCAGATCTCCAATCACAGACCACTCTCTCGCTGAGTTCCATCTCCCCCAAAATTTCCTAACAAATTTTCTCTGCAGACGCTTCAAACCCTAACCCTAATTCCAATCCCATCCAACCTTCTTACAGATTTAAAGGTAAACAACTTTTCCCAGAAAATCTTAGGTCTCTCTATATGTTTGTATTCGAAACGCTGAAAGTTATTTTTTTTGCTCTGTGTATTAGAATGGCCGAAACGAAGGAGAATGATGCTTACGAGGAGGAGCTTCTCGACTACGAGGAAGAAGACGATAAAGTCCCAGACTCCGTCGCCCCCAAAATCAATGGCGAATCTGCCAAAAAGTCAGTTCATATTCAATTCTCAGCTCACTATTTATACATATCGGTATATATATATATGTATGTATATATATTTACACACACACACACACACACACATATATATCCATGGTTGTTTTTGCTTTTATATGTGTGCTTAACTTTATTTACTATTCATTAATTTGTTTATCCATGTAAATTTTGATTTTTTTGGGGTGAATTGACACTGAAGCTGAGGTTGAAATTCTGTTTCTACTTGGTTATTTTTAGGTTACACACTTAGTTCATATTATTTTGCCTTAGTGTACAGCATTAACAGGTGATTGTGACTATTATTTCGTGTGATTATTCTTGGATCCTTTTGCATGTCAGGAAAACTCAATTACCCAAATATTCATAAGCTGAAAAAAGGTGAGCAGTGTCGTAAGGGAGTGCGTTTCAGTGAGACTAGTCTAAAAATAAAATGATAATTGATTTGCACACCAAGTAGACCAGTTCATGCAATAGTAAAAAAAATGGACAAGATCATGGGTAATGGAAACACTAGGGAGGAGTAAACCTAAATTGACCCGGAATGTCACATTAGGAAAAGATATGGATTTATTGAAACTAACGGAAGATATGACCATTAACAGAGCAGAATGACGTAAAAAGATTCATTTAGCCGACCCTAATTGATTGGGACAAAGGCTTAGTTTGGTTTGGTTACTTGATTGACACAACAAGTGAGGTTTTTTATCCAAAATTTGAGATATAGTGAGCTAAGATTTATTTGCAGAAAATTGCTGGAGTTTCACATAAATGGCAGTCAGTGGTTTGCCCTTTTGCTAGATGTTGATTGCTTTGTTTGCTGTTATCTTCCGGACTGCAAGGTCAAGTGATGAACATCTAATCACCATACTCCGTTATTTGTCAAATTCCACATTTTTTCTGTTTTTTTTTTTTTCGCTTTGGGGGGGAGTTGGGTGGAGGTTTTTATTTTCCTATGAAAATCTTCAGATGTCCAATTATCAACAACATATTGTGGCTCTGGACACAATAAATGCATCTATCTAGGACATTTGACTTTCTTCTATAAAATGATATTTGGGTAGATGCTGCTCTAGTATAAAGCGTGAGATTTCTAGTGTTGTTTATCGGCTTGATAAATCTTATTGTAGATTCTAAATTGTTCATTCTTTTTTTCTTTTTCTTTTTCTGTAGAGGCTATGTTGGAATTCACAGTTCCGGATTCAGAGATTTTCTTTTGAAGCCAGAGCTTCTGCGGGCTATTGTAGACTCTGGATTTGAGCATCCTTCTGAAGGCATGTCTATTTTATAATTTCTCAGCCAATGAACCATTTAAACATATAAATTAAAATATGCACGTGCGTGGAACAAACGTATTATTATGCAATTCAAAGATTAGAAAATCTGGCCATTGATTGATCCATCTAAGGATAGAGATAAGTGTATGTCCTGGTTCATGGTGTATTTTGCAAGTTTTAAAACTTGAAGGTTTGTGTCCTGCTAAATATATTGTATGAGTCCATCATGTAGAATTTGATGTCTTGATAAATGTATTTCATACTTTATGTTGGTGTTCTGATGTTCATACTCAACCATACTGGAATTTTAGAATCTTCAGTGTAGAAATGTGTGCTAGCCATCATTATTAATGTATATATGTTTGTGCACGGCATGTCTTTCAAGATATTGGTTTTCATTTGTTGATGCACAGTTGATTTGTTTTTTGCGGAATGACTTCTATCTTAATATCTTTAGATGACCATAAATGAGTGATTTTCCTTGTGATAAACACGTGGAAGTCAATTTGTCTGTTCCTACCATTAGTCCTGTTCAATGCAGGCATGGATCATTGCTTTAGCTCTCTGTTAACAACTGATGCGATAATATTGGGCATTGAATTCTCAAAATGAGTAATTGGTTTAACAAGTTCTTAATTGTAACTTGTTGGAAAAACTTGTCATTCGAACCAAGTTCATTGTAGGGGGTCATTGGTGTGTCACTTCTTGGAACTTGCAGTATAAAGCTGCCTCAATGCTATTAAACATTGTGGAGCTTCTGAACCAAGCTTTAAACCAGTTAGTTGATAAAACGAAGTCTTTGTTTACTGGGAAAATGTAACAATGCCGTAGTGTTGTTCCGACTTCCCCTTGAGATGTATTGCATATTTTCCACGAGCCAATATCCTTATCTATGTTAAACTTGGAGCATTCAACATGTTGGATAAAAGATTGGTGAATGGTTAAAAACTTTATGTGTTGAGTCATTGGAGTTGAGTGTCATGTCTTAATCGCGTCATTGAGATATAACTTGGTGGTTGTAACAATAAAATATTGAAGACTAAGATAATAGAGAACTAAATGTTCATTACTTCTCTGACTATATAACATTTGAATGGCTTTAAATAGCATTCCATGATGGGATGCTGGGGCTTTGTTATTGTTGCAACACTATTGGTTCTAGATAAAAAGGCCGTATCATCTGTTGCAGTCTTTATACCATTGTTTTTATATATTCATAAATATTAAATTTATGTTATAATTTTTTTTTCTTTAATGTCTGTTTCTTTTTATCATTGCTACTTGCTTTATGTTAAAGTTAATATTTATAACTTAAACTTTAAGTCAAGAATCAAGGTCTCCTAATCTTGCTTAAACATTAGCTGTAATATTACCATTTTCATTATATATATATATATATATATATATATACAATTTATAAATGAAACACTAAAATTAACTTGAAGCTAGCCGGATTTTTATATCTCTAGTTTGCCCATCATTTTAATACTAAATTCTTGAAATTACAAATACTAAAAGGTGTAACTGTAAGGTTAAAATAGTCATTTTACACCTAGCGGTTACTTAACTTCCTAGAAATTCTACACAACCCCGTAGAGAGAAAGGAGAAAATTGTGGCGGGTACAATTGGATACATTGAGCGCCTTGAAAAAGAGAGAAAGGTTGGAAAACCTGAGCAAGACACTATCGCCAGAGTCAGCGACGGCGAGGCACCTGACTTTGACGCCTTGCACTAAACGGAATACAACCGTCAACGTAAACGTCACCGTCTCCGACACCGGCGTAGTGTTTTTCGGGATTCAGTTGGCTCCTCGGAGGCCGCATTTGGTGATGAAGATTTTCAGGGTGTTTGAGAAGAACCAAGAGGAGGTGTTGGCGGTGTCCGTTTCAGTCAACAGTGGCAGTTGGTGGTGACGGTGACGGCGTTGACCGGAGGTAATGGAGAGAGTGTTTGGAAGATCAAGAGAGAGAACCAGAATTTATAACTAAAATTCTGGTTCATTGATAAGTTTTGAATTTGTTTTCTTGGTTATTTGGGCTGGTAAAGCTTCTCTTCATTTTAGGCCGAAATGGACCTACTTCGATTATCGGTGCCATTTATTTGATTATTTTTAGTATGTAAATTGTCTATACAAAAAGTCAAATTGATTGAATATTGTTAAGTGTATGAACAAATCATAGTTGTGTTAAAAAAAAAAATCTACTAAATGATTGTTAATTCTTTTAACACAAATGTGATTTTTTTCGATAGATATCCGATCAATTTAATTTTTTGCATAATACATTAAAAATAATAAAATAAACGGCTCGAATAATTAAGATTAATCCATTTTGAATTCAAAATTGACTGAACTTGACCATTCCAATCAAGGGTTGTTTGGATCTTTGATTATTTTACACAGGATACAAAAGAATTCGTTTGATATATACAAGAGTATGGTTTAGTTTTACCTAAAATGCTCCTAAAAAAACTATCCGCTCTCTATCTTTAAAAATCAGTCAGTAACTGTCCACTTTTACTATCTCTAAAAAACTGCCCGTAACTGTAAGTGCTCACTCCCTTCCGATCTGTAGACATACTTGGACCGATTTGTATTACTTTCAATTTTTTTATTGCCCACACATCGCGTGTACCCAAGATGCTTGTGTATATATATATATATGTATATATATATATTCTTTTTCTTTGGTTCTTCATTTTCATATTCATTAATTCTTAATCTTAATTTCTTTAAGCTGCCTAATTTTTATCACAATTCTCTACGTCGTATGTGTGAACTCATGAATCAATGAGTTGTAGATGGTAGCATGTCATAGCATGCCTTGTGTTAGCCATTGGTATTGTCATATTATGTTTTACGTTCTATCAACAATTTGCCTTTATTATAAATTAATAAATCTATTAGTATTTCTAATGATTCTAGATAGCTAACTTCTTCATTAGATGAAATTCTGTGCTTTTTTGGCCTTAAAACGAAGACTATTATCACACTTGATTGATTGCAATGATTAGGAGTGTTCACGGTTTGGTTTAGTTCGGTTTTGAGCTAATCCAAAAACCAAACCGTTGTGGACGGTTCTAAGAGTTTAAGAATCGGAACCGAATTGTATGTATCATAGAACCGAACCGAATAGAACCGATAACTAACGGTTTGGTTCCGGTTGGCGGTTTGAAACCGCAGTTCTAAAGGCAAGTATTTATTGCCCATTTTATGTTAAAAAAATTATACATTTATTTGTTTTATTGTTCTATTAATTTTTTATTTTTTGTTTATATTATTTTACTTTACATGTTATTTTATCACTTGTTTCATATTCTTACAAAGAGTGATTCTTGTTTTTATAAATTATGAATTATATTTTATTACCTTTTTGTATTTATCACCAATAGTTTATGAATTATACAATATTATGATGTTATGAGAAAAAACCAAAAAAAAATAAAAAAATAAAAAAATAAAAAAAAGGAAATAAAAAAGATGTAAAATAAAATAAATAGTATTTTTATTTTTTTATATATATAATACATGATATAAATATTATTAATAAGTGGCGGATCGGTTCGGTTTCATACGGTATTTTGAAGATTAATCCGAGAATCGAACCATGAGGAACGATTTCTAATTATTTGGAATCGGAACCAAACTGTTCACCAAAAAAACCAAATCAAACTATACGATTTGTATAGGTTTGGACCGGTTTAACGTTTAAACGGTTTTTTAAACACCCTTAGCAATGATTTCTAGTGAACATTATAGCATGCTTGATACGGAATACAAAGGACTGTCTGCAATTTTATTATTTAATATTTAATTTTATTTTCTTAATTAGAATTTTATTCTTATTTCTAGTTTTTTTTTGAATAGGATTTTATTTTTATTTCCTCTTCGTTAGGATTTTAGATTATATTATTGAGATATTATTTTAATTGTTTAAGATTTTAATTTTTTTATTAAGTTAGGGTTTTAAGTATATAAATAAGAGGCTCATCTTATGTATTGATCAAAGTTAAACTAATAAAGAGTTGAGTTTTAAAGATGCGACTTTGATTTAGGGTTCCAACCCTTGTGCGAACCTATCCACCATTCTCACCCCTTCCACGTTCTGTATCAATTGGTATCAGAGCGTAGGTTCGGGATTCTACAATTACTTATTTTTTGACTCCTTTTTGCAGTCCAAGAAGCTTATGCCGCCATTCTTCCCTGCGTTTACATCGGTGCCATTTGTTGACTCTTCGCGCTGCCACTACCGCCATTGACGATCACTAGAGTCGACAACGCCACCTCCAGTCATCGTCCCAACTGCTGTCAACACCTCGCATGTCAGCATCTCCGAGCTGACACCGATGACCATTGACGTCGCTGCCCCCGCAAACGGAGCCGCCTTGCGCCGTCACCACCAAGAAACCCAAACCCTAGAAGCCCTTGCCTCGTGCGCAAGCTGCGGAGGAGAAAGAGCCAGTTTTGGGCCTTCATGACCCGACCTTGACTCGATCTCGACCCGACCCCCTTTGTCCCTCTGTTTACTTAACCTTGGCAGCCCATTACCATTTTCTAAAATCCAAGCCCATTAAGTAGTCCTCTTTTAAAAAAGTCAACCCTTTACACTTTTTTTAAAAACCTGGCCCAAAAAACCCACCTAACCCCAAGCCCAAATACCTGAACGGTCCATTCACCTTTTTAGAAAAAAAAACCCAGCCCAAGTCTTTTTCAACCAGTCCAATTAAGGCAAAAAAATAGTCCAGTACATTTTCTTAAAAAAGAGACCTGTTTTCAAAAAAAAAAAAAAACACCTTTTCTTACATATTTTGCTCTTTTTTTTTTTCCCACATTTTTGATGGAGTGGCCACGCACAAATAGTTTTCATACCTTTATTAGATGTGCCAATAGAGTTTGTAAAATTGTTATTGATGGAGAGTATGCAATGAATGTTGTATTTGCATCAGGCATTCTAAAGATGAAGCTATTGCCTGAACCAAACTTGCAACCCTATCAATTATTTTGGGATGATAGCACTCATCTTTTAGTCTCCAAAAAATGTTTTGGTTTCTATTTAGATGGGTGACTATTTAGTTGAGATTTGAGGCGACATACTTTTCATTACTATTACGCATGTGTTACTTGGTCTTCCATGAATGGCTGACTTTGGTGTCACTTATAATATAGAAAATAACACCTTTAGCTTCATATACAATAACAAAATTATTTTGTTGAAACCTGTAATTCCAAAAGATTGGGGGTTGACTCAATAGTTTCCTACTTCGATACCTACTCTGCAGCCTTGCCTTATTTTGGACGAAGACGAGTTTGATTCTACTCCAAACAAGTTTGATGCATCTATTCCTCTTTCGGCAATTGAAGAGCTACCAACCTCTACGCTGAAAAATGGTTCATCCAATGAAAATTCTTTTGAACATAAGGATGCACTCCATTCGTACCATCCTGTTGATTGCCCACCAACATAAGACTTCAGAAAGGCATAACCCATTAATTTTATTGGTGTTGAAGCCGTTGACTGGGTTATTAAATCAAGTTTGTGGACTTTGTCAACCGTCTCCAGGTCAAGCATAGATGGAATGGGATGAAATTTTGGCTGCTCATTTATTCCAAATATTTGATTGTTTCGCATGAGTGCATTCAGTAATTTAAGGCAAACTCGAGGTCGAGTTCTTTTTTCTAGTGGAGGAGAATGATACGGAATACAAGTGACTATTTGCAATTTTATTACTTAATATTTTATTTTATTAATTAGGATTCTATTCTTATTTCCTTAGCTTAAGATTCTAGTTCTCTTTTAAATAAGATTTTATTTTTATTTTCTCTTCGTTAGGATTTTAGATTATATTATTGAGATATTATTTTAATTGTTTAGGATTTTAATTTCCTTATTAGGTTAGGGTTTTAAGTCTAGAAATAAGAAACTCATTTTATGTATTTATTAGAGTTGAATTAATAAAGGGTTAGGTTTTAAGGCTGTGGCCTAGATTTAGGATTTCAACCCTTGTGCACTATCTATGCACCATTCTCATCCCCTCCATGTTCTGCATCAATGCTTATCGATAAGTCTTGTATCATTTGCTTGTGCTTGTTTCAAGAATTTGGTTTCTTGTTTTTGTCATACATTGGCCGGATAATATTACTATCAGCTACTTCATGGCGTCAAACACAAAAGATAATAAACTTTATTACTTGTAAATGGCTTATACACGACTAGCCCAAGATTATTCCCAATATGAAAAATGTGTACTTATCTTTACATTTATTTAAGAAAGTAGTTGAAAAGAGGAAACTAGAGAGGGAGAGGTAGAGCAGTGATAGAATTGCTCACTAGAAATTAGCAGTGTATGATTATAGCGTATAAAAAGGAACAATGGAGGCTTTATAAAGAAACTCTTTTGGAAGAGTTACATAGGGGTTTTACAAAGTGAGATCAACAAGGTACAAGGTGACAACAAGCCTCATGGTGTTAGGTTTGGTGTCTCGAATTTTGACATCCAAGTTCGGTAGGACGTCTGGAATGCAAACTACAGATAAATTGAGAGGCAATTTTGACCGATCGAGCGGTTTGTGCGCGATATCAATCTTTGTGTGTGGCTAAGGCTGAGGGTGTCAGGGTTTTTGACCTAGTTTTTGTAATCTATATAAATGGTTTTATGGTCTAGAAACCGTAGAGTGTGTGCAAGTCGTCTTATACTCAAAAGAGACTCAGAAAAAGGCTAGAGAGAGAGAGTATAGAGAGATATAAAAGGGCTTAGTGTAAGGCTATACACAGAGATTGTGAGGTTGAGAGTGAGACTTGTATTTCATATTGTCGAATAGTGGATTGTTTCTTCTCCTGTGGAGGTAGGTAGTCAGCCAAACCACGTATGTTCTTGTTCTATCTTTATTTGCTTTGTGTGGATCGTAGCCTACGTGGGTTTTTTGCTACCCAACCAGTTGTATTTTAGGGAATTGTGCCCTAAAATCCCAACACATGGCACATCTTTTTATATATTACAATAACCTTACTAATGTATAAGTTGACATGATTTACCATAACCGCAGCGTTTGAAGCATTCAATCAATTAAATGGGAAAAAAGAGGATTACCCTCTTCTGACAATGGCTTACCAGTAAGGATATAAAATGAAACAGAAACTTTTGATCCCTTCTTTCATCGTGGGATAAAATTGAAACAAAGAAAGAGAAATGACTGCTAGTTTGGACAGGGTGAATTTGTTTACAAGATTGGTGTTCTTATGCAATTGTAAACTCCCGTGCTTCTGTCTCAGTTATGCTGGATTGTTTATGCTGCTGGATTGTTTATGCTGCACAAGTTTTGTGTTCTTAAAAGATTGCTTGTGAATCCTCTCTGACTCTCTGGTTCTTTCTTCTCCTTTGGGGGGGGGGGGGGGGGGGG
>JAULJZ010192426.1:0-20764 GCA_032270985.1 Heliamphora pulchella | reverse complement strand
TCTTATTCTCCTTTTGAAATTGTTTATGGCTTTAATCCACTTACTCTTTTGGATTTGTTGCCTTTACCTGTTGATGATAGGAGTAGCTTGGACGGATAAAAAAAAGCTGAATTGGTGTATCACTTCATAAGAGGGTTCGACTTCAAATTGAGCAGAAAAATGAGAACATTGCTTCCCTAGCAAATAAAGGACGAAGACGTCAATCTTCGAGCCAGGAGATTGGGTTTGGGTGTATATGTGCAAGAAACGCTTTCCAGCCCATAGAAAAACTAAATTGCACCCCCGGCACGATGGACCTTTCTAAGTTCTGGAGAAGATGAATGACAATGCTTATAAAATGGATCTTCCAGGTGAGTATAATGTTTCTGCTACTTTCAATGTTCCTGACCTTTCTCCTTTTGATGTAAGTGACGATCCGGGCTCGAATCCTTTTGAGAAGAGGGGGAATGATGAGAATCAAGGTGGTCTTATACATAGTGGACAGAGTCTTAGAGATCCGTTGCAAGTCCCAGAAGGGCCAATACAAGATCAAGAGCAAAGAAGATCAAGGATGCAATGCGAGGATTGGTGCAATCTGTCTAGACCAAGCATGCCAATTTATTATACAAGAATCCACCATTTAAGATGGGATCACAAGAAAAAGAACCTGTTCCACTTCATGTGATACAAGTTATGGAGAGAAGCACAACCTAATATTTTGGATTTTAATATTCATGCTTATGGGTTTGTTGAACTATTTAATTTGTTGGGTTTTGCTTTTAATTATTATAAGAAGAATAAGGTTTTGGGTCTAAGTAATTTCGGCCAGCCCATGATTGGGTTTAGTTAGGTTTAGTTTTGGCTAGAACATGTTGTCCCTCATTGCTTGAAAATAAGAAATTTCTTCCAACCTCCTCCTATATAAAGGAGCCACCATGTATTATTTTGAGATAAATAAAGTGAAGTACAATTTTCTTTGAGAGAAAGTTTCTCTTGTAGTTCTTGAGTGAACTAAGGACTTATCAAGGTTTCTTCCTTGTGGCGTCTTAGCTACAATCTTGGTTCTTGAAACAAGAGTTCAACGGGTCAAGATTTGTTCCTTGACTTGATTTTGACGTTCTTGGGTTTATTTCAATTTGTTCGTGGGTTCAAGGGGATTCAAATCCTTGCGGGTTCACATGAAAAATCTTGTCCCTTCGGTTTGTATCCAAGACCAAAATGGCAAGAAACCGACAGAACCTGGATAGGTTCAGGAATTCCTTACTGCTTTTGCCCTAGCCCCATGCCTGGGAAGTAGGACATTTGTCTCATCATTGTAATTGCTCTAGGGTTGATGTACATCTCTTCTTCATTCAATAGCATTTGCACAACCTGCGCTTCTTCAAATCGGAAGCCACTTAGCGACACATCCCCTTCGCCATGCTGAACCTCCAAGAGAATCGAGCCTTCTCCTCTTGGGGGTTGGATGTTGTCTTCTCCATGGATAGTCAGAACTTCCCCATTCTTTATCCGTTTCAGCTTTTGGTGAAGAATTGATGGAACTACCTGGACATTCGGGTCATGCAGCCATGGCTTGCCTAGCAATAGGTTGAAAGAGGCCGGTTCTTCCAGTACGCGAAACTAAACCGATGTCTCCAGAGGCCCTACTGATAACGCGAATGACACCAGGCCTAGCACATCTCTCCTCGTGTTAACGTTGGCCCGGACTCGTTGATTACTAGATGTGAAATGTTCCAGCTTTAGTCCCATGCAAATTGCTGTTTTAAGCGGACTGACATTTATTGCAGACCCATTATCAATAAGAGTCACTAGGACCCACTTTTCCAAGCATTTAACGGTTATGTGCAGTGGTTTGTTATGATTTCCTCCTTTTCCTGGCAGATCCTTATCAGAAAAGAAAATGACTTTTGGCTCTGTAGTCGGCAAAATGAGCCAAATAAGTTGCTCTAGGGTTGCATCTATCAAAACACTGGCTTTGTTCAGCACCTTCAGTACAGCTTATCTATGTTTATATGAGGCCAACAACAAGCCCTAAATGCTGACATTGGCCTCTGTCTTTTTAAGCTGCTTTAGCACAGCATCGTCCTCTTCTTCTTGTTCTTTCCCGCTTGACTGCCCTTTTTCCAACTGAGCCAGCTTGAAATGCCGTCCACTCCTGGTTAGATGTTCCACACCATCCTCTAGATCCCAGAGTCCCAGCATTGTACTTTCGATCTGTCTTACTTCGTCTATGCATAGAGGGCTTTTAAATGCCCACAGATTGTCTAACTCGCCAACCGCTGCTCTTCCTCTTCTTTCCTCATCATCCTCAATAGTCCACGTATTGTCAACTTCTTCCCATATGTCTTCTCCGATGTACTCCACGTGTTGTTCTTGAGTAGCCCAAAAGTTGGCCCACTTAGCCTCGTCTAATTTCAGCACAACCCTCACTAACCAATAGGATTACATCTCATCGACGTATACCCCCTCCTCAAAAAGTTGGGGAAGAGTAATGCCATCAACGCACGCACTAGGTGCGATCTCGCGATGATCCTGGCGCTATCGCGCTAGGGCTTATTTTCACACCCGAAGATGGATCCGAAGGTTGGGATTCATCCTGAAGCTATGATCTCTCCTTCTGCAGAAGCTAGGGTTTCTTCTCCTCGTGCGGAATGTACCAAAGATTAGGGTCTGTTGGAGGTTTTTGGGCCGTCCTCACCTACGGGCCAAAGAACTCCGTCCAAGCTTAGTGAGATCTTCAAGGATGCAAGTCTTGCTCACGATGTGTTCTCTAGTCTTGATGATATGGTGGATAAGGAAGAACAACGCGTTCGGAGGGGTTGGAGCCCTTCAATACGGACATGCTTGATCCTATTCGTGCTCGGCTTAAATGTTTAAAGGGTTTGAGCCCTCTAAAACCTCCTTCGACCATCCCCACTACGAATGATAGGGAAGATACGCCTTTTGATGAAGAAGAGGAAATCGATCAAAACACACTAATGCTGAAGATGGCACAACGGGACAAAGCTTTGGCTGAAAACCAAATTGATCTGATTAAGGAGGTAATTGCTAACAAAGAAGGAAGTATGGATCGTAGCTCTGTGGAGAAGATGACCCGTGATGATTCTCCATGGGTAAGGGTAGTTGGGACAGGACAGGTAAGACAGTTTCCCTCCATTGATCTTTCTGATGACATGGATACTTCTAGGCGTGAACCACCCTTTGTTAGGGATTATAGAGGAAGGGGAGGTGGGCGCCCTTTTCGTAATAGAAGGGGACTGAGCTTTGGGGGTAATCGTGGTTCGAACCTCCCTAATCTGACATAACCTAGATCGTGGGCAGAGGTGGGGAAGATAGTTCCCGCTCAAATGGTAATGACGGTTCAGGGGTTGCTTCAGCAGCGACTAAGGTGTTTGATGGAAGTTCCCAGCCACGGCTTTTGGCATCCCTCACTTCTCAATCGTCAGGGGCTTCTTTGGATTTTGTAGAGGGGCTGGATTCTGAGGTGGTTGAGATTGAGAGTACTCTTATGGATGAGAAATCATGGGAAGACTGTCTTATGGGCTTTACTTTCTTGACACCTCTCTTGCTTTTGGTTTAGTCCATGCTACTGCTAGAACTCTATGGGATCGAGAAGGGTTAACCGAGGTATTGGGTAATGACAAGGGATTCTTCCTCTTTCGGTTCAATTCAGTTGAGGCCATGAATCGCATTCTTGATAGGGGTCCCTGGCATTTTTTCGGGTAAGCTCCTCATCCTGCAACGTTGGAAAAAAAGATTCAAATTTGCTAAGGAAACCTTATCTAAAATTCCAGTATGGATTAAACTCCATGACTTACCTCTAGAATTTTGGAATTAGCCTTGTTTAAGTAGAATCACCAGTGCTATAGGGGTTCCTCTTTATTTAGATCGAGCTACGGATTTTAAACAGCGTATTTCATATGCTCGGGTTTGTGTGGAGATTGATGCGGAGAAACCTCTTAAACATTCTGTTCAAATCAAATGCGAAGAAGATACCATTGTCGTGGGGGTGGAATACCAAGGCTTGCCTGCTATGTGTTCCTTGTGTAAAGCTTTCGGCCATGATAATAAGAAGTGCAAATTCACTACTCCGATTGATCAACCTGCAAAACCGATGGAGCCCTCTACTTAGACTCATGTCAGCAAGGGTAAGAATGTTATAGGCGGCGTTCAGGTTATGAAATTGAGCCTGCAACCACCATCTTCTTTGAACCTTCCCACATGTGAGGTGGTTCAGTGTCAACAGCCGAACACATGTGGGACTGAAATTGTGGCAAACCTACGGCCTGGTGAAGTGACTGTCAATGTTCAACCCGAGACATGTGCGATACGTCCACCCACGGTCCCGGTTCTCCCTCACGCAAAAGTTACTGATATGGTTAAGATGGCTGATGCCCTGACGGTAACTAATGCAACTCCAGCCCTTGGTGACATAGAGCCTAGAAATCGATCTTCTCTGACCCGGAGCCAATCTGGTAAGGTGTTGGAGCAAGTTTTGTTGGAAGGGAAAGGTACCAAGCAGGATCCTCTCACTCCTCTGGAGGACAGTGAACCGGAGCAAGGATCCTCCACTCCTAGAAACCAATTTGGCAGGAAGATGTCTGGAAGCAAGAAAAAGAAGAAGATTGGGCTCGATGGTTTTTCGAGCGAAGGTTCTCCTGCGTAAAGAACTAGTTTCTTTGACTTCTTAGACTTGTTGGGTTTTGGTGCTTTCTATGCAATGTTGGGGATCGATTTTGGCTTCTGAGGAGTTTTGGGTGCTAGTCATTTATCTGGCCATGGATAACAGTGCCTACTTGTGGTCGGACCTCAAGATTTGTCTCCTGCCGGATGTCTTATTCTCTTGTTCTTGTCTGAACTTCGGAGCCTATTACTCTTTCGAGGAACCAATCTTCAACAAGGATTAGGAGTTTTAGTAATCTGGTTTGTTGGTGAGTTTTGGTCCTTCGTTTGTAATTTAGTGTTCTTTTCCTATCCATGCGGGTTGTGCATGGAATTTGTTTTATTAGGTAGTTCCCCCGCTGTCAAGCGGGGGTTCGGTGTGTTTTGTTATTTTTGTTATTAGGTTTTGGTTGTTCTCTTAGTTTGTTTTGTTGTTAGGATGTCTTCTCCTAAGTGGTAGTTGATGTACTTACCTGGGGTATGCCCCTTGTAAACATGTATTTTTTTTATGTTACAATTAATTACCCTAAAAAAAAAAAGAAGAGTTACCTCCACTAATTTTTGTATGTCCAAAATAATTTCCTAGAATATTCGCAGCCTTAATAGTACTATTAAGCAAAATGAGTTGCATAATTTTGTTAGGAAACATCAACCTAGTTTAATGGCTATTAAAGAGACTGGGGTTAAACTGCCTAAAGCAAATGCTATTTTTGATAGAATTTGGCCGGGTTGGAACTTGGTGCATAATTATAGTTTTGGTCCTTTGGGTCGGTTATGGATATGCTGGGACCCTACTTTTGTTAATGTTGCTGTCTTGGATACTGGTGACCAATGGATACACTGTAAGGTAACTCTCCTTGAGCAGGACACTTCCTTCTGGGTTACCTTTGTTTATGGCCTTAATACCCCGAGGGAGAGGACTAGACTTTGGAGTAGGATCACCTCCCTTGCTCCCGGGCTTATGTCATCCCCTTAGCTCCTCCTGGGTGATTTTAACGCGATTAGAATTCCTCATGAACGTTTTGGTTGCTGCACATGGATGAGTTCAATAAATGCCTTTTTGATGCTGAGTTGGATGATCTTAGATATAATGGTATTTAGTTTACGTGGTCTAATCACCAACAAGGGGAAAATCTCATTAAGTCAAAAATAGTTTAAATTTTTTGACTTTTGGACTAAGAGCCCCTAGTTTATTCCTTTGGTTCAACGAGTCTGGCAGGAGACTATTGTCGGCTCTGAGATGTTTCAAGTAAAAAAAAACTTAGAATGGTGAAGATTCAGTTGAAGAAGCTGAATAAGGAGTCTTTCAGCGATTTGTCTACCCGTGTCCTAAGCCAAAAGGCTCTTCTTGAGAACCTCTGGGCTAGAGTTGATAGGCAACCCCATGATCACCTCTTGGTTGGTCAAGAAAGGGATGCTTATAAACTCTACATGGAGTTGTGCTTAGCGGAGGAGAGTTTCCTCAAGCAGAAGGCTAGGATTCAATGGTTAAATTTAGGCCACCAAAATTCCAAATTTTTCTTTAAATCTCTTAACTTCCAGCGTAATAAGTCTCGCATATCGTTGGTTACCCTTGATGATGGTACGGTCTGTACTGATCGTCAGAGCATCTCCTACCACATTGTTGCGTATTACAAGGACCTCTTGGGTACCGCAACAAGGTCTAAGGGGATTGACTGGGCTAAGGTTAGTGGTCTCATTAAGAATAAGTTAACTCCCCAAAGTGCCGAGTGCATGATAAGTGAGGTTACTGATGACGAGATTAAACAAACAATGTCGTCTTTGAAAGCTAATAAAGCCCATGGCCCCGATGGGTTTTTAGCTGGCTTCTTTAAAGCTGCTTGGGAGGTTGTGGGGATGGATGTTACGAGAGCTATTAAAAGTATTTTCAACTCGGGTAAGATGTTGAGGGAAGAGAATAAGATGCTTATTGCTCTTATTCCCAAAATACCTAACCCATCGTCTATTAAGGACTACCGGCCCATCTCCTGCTGTAACACTATCTACAAATCCATGTCCAAAATTATTGTCAATCAGATTAAGGGTTTCCTGCCTGAGATCATCTCTCCATCTCAATCTGCTTTTGTTCAGGGTAGGCGCATTGCGGATAACATTTTTTTATCTTAGAAACTCCTTAGGGATTATCATAAACTGAATAAAACTCCCCAGTGTGCGCTTAAAGTTGATCTTATGAAAGCCTATGATAACGTGAAGTGGGAGTTTATGGAAGTTGTTATTAGATGATTGGGGTTCCCTGAAAAAATGGTTCGGTGGATAAGTGAGTGTATGTCATCCCCAAGCTACTCAGTCAGCATTAATGGGGAACTTAATGGTTTTTTCCAGGGCAAGAAGCGCCTCAGGCAAGGCGATCCTCTCTCTCCTTTTCTATTTGTGATGGCCATGGAGGTTCTGACTGGTTTATTTCACAAGTTCACTTCGGAGTTGCCTTTCAACTACCATTGGCGGTGTAGTAAAGATAAAATTGTGCATTTATGATTTGCTGACGACCTTGTGGTGTTTACCCATGCTGATGTTCTGTCAGTCAAGGTTGTCCAGCTTGTTTTAGATGAATTTCGAAGGCTATCTGGCCAATATTCTAGTCCATCGAAGAGTGACATATATTTTTCAGGGGTGGAGGGTAGGCTAAAACAGGAAATCTTAGACACTATCGGCTTTCGTGAAGGTTTGCTGCCTATTCGTTACCTTGGTGTTCCTTTGATCACTGCCAAACTTTCCTATAGAGATTGTAAACCTATTATTGATAAAATTGCTCAGAGAATACAGACCTGGACTAGAAAATTCTTATCGTATGCAAGAAAACTCCAACTCGTTGGATCTGTTTTATTTTCTATGCAAGTCTACTGGTCATCTTTGTTTATTCTCCCAAAGAAGGTCTACAAAGAGGTGGAACGTCTTCTTGGAGCATTTTTGTGGAGTGGTCCTGATATGAAATCCTCGGGGGCTAAGGTTTCTTGGGAGGAGGTTGTGTACCTCGAAAAGAGCGGGGTTTAGGCCTTAAATCTCTTGTGTTGTGGAACAAAGCTGCTGTGGCCAAGCATTTTTGGTTCCTTCTTACTGGGGGAGACATTTCCCTTTGCTGTATGTGGATTAAGTCAAATATCCTTCGGGATAATTTCTTCTCGTCGGTTAAGATTCCTCAATCGGCCTCTTGGTGTTAACGGAAGCTTCTCCAGCTCTGCTCCCTTATCAAACCTTTCGTCCAGTATGAAATTGGAAATGGTGAGGATACCTTTTTGTGGCTCGACCCTTGGCAACCTTGGGGTTCCATCCTTGAGGAGAGGGGTCCCCGCATTCTCTACGATTTCGAGCTTGATCGCCTTGCGAAAGTTAAGTGTATTGTTGATAGATGCACTTGGAAATGGCCCCGGGTGGTCTCTATGGACCTATTGGATATGGCTAGAGAGGTTATTTTTGTGCCTGATTCATCAAGATCGGATAGGGTTAGATGGCTTCTTAACAACAGCAAGTTTTCCATAGGATCCTTAAGAGAGAAGCTTCGCGACCATAAGTCGAGACCTTCTTGGTGCAACTTAGTCTGGTTTAAACACCATATCCTGAGGGTATGTTTTAATATGTGGGTTGCCATTAGAGGGCGATTGTGTACTGGTGATAGACTCCGGGCATTTCGCATGAATTGTGACTACCACTGCAGTTTATGCTCTGGTACTAAGGAGACCCATGATCACCTTTTCTTTAATTGCCCTTTTTCTAAAAAGGTTTGGGATTGTGTCCTTCATAAGTGTAAGCTTGACAGGACTGAGTACTCCTGGGTGGCTTGGTGGGGTCGATTTGTTAGTGGGGGGGGGTCTGCCCTAAGCACCATGGTGCGAAAGCTTGCCTTTTCAGTTACTATTTATTGTATCTAGAGAGAGCATAACTCCCGTAAATTCCAAGGGCACCACCATACCTGCGAGGTTGTGTTTAAGGATATTTGTGATCTTGTTCGTGGTAGGCTATCTTCTAGACGTTGTGTTCCTGACTCAGCGACCAATAGGGATATCCAAGAGGATTGGGGTGTGACACTTGATATATTTGGTACTAATTGACAAGCTCCATGTTTTCTTTGGTGCAGCGGTGGGCCAGCTTTACATGTGAGCATTGGGATTATTTCTTAGAGTGTTGAGGGATCTCTTATGTAAGTAACACTTGGGAGAGATTTTATCTTTATCACATTTGCATTTGTTATTGCGCAGATTCATTTGGATAGCTAAGGAGCTGTAAGATTTGGAGAATTTTTTTTTGGAGTGCTCGAGGGACCTATATATTGAGCGAGTGATGCAAGATTGTTTCTAATTATACTAATTGTGTTTGTTCTCTTGTGTGGCATCCTCTTGAGCTGGAATTACTATGTTGAGACTTGTTTCTTTTTTTATTGAAGCTTGAGTTAAAACACTGGTAAGTTTTGCCCCATTTTTTTTTGGAGAGGAGCGATTATCTACTACTTCCCTATTCTTTGTCTTTTGGATACACTGTACTTGTAATTGTTATCACTTCTTCCCTGTCTACCTGTGCAGGTCCCTTGGGTGGGCTGCACCTAGTCGCAAGAAACATAGGTTGGAAGGTTGATGCAGTCTTGGGGTTTGAGGCTTTGGCCCGACTCAATTATCTACGCTTGTCCTTTACCATGGTTTTTTGGGTATGGGTGTGACTTTTCCAAGGTCTTTTGAATTTTGTTTGGTCCTTCTTTGAGTTTGGGGTTTGGGGTTTTGGCAGGTTTGTTTATCTATGTTTATATTCATTGTGTTTCTCCTAGCTATGGGGGCTGTCTATAGCATTAATCAGGTTTACCAATGGATGTACTCATTGAGATTGCTGTCTTGTTTACTAGTTTGTTTAATTCATGTTTATAGCCTTCCCATTGCGGCTTGTGTAAGGGTATGGGTGCGTGTGTGGGTCTGTGTGTTAACATTTCTTTGATGTTGCCTGATTATTTCCAAGGAAATTGTTTGCCTCGATTTTTTTTTATCCCGTGGGCAGGTTTGTTGCAGCTAGTTTTACTAGGTTTGGCAGGTTGGTGAGGCAGCTTCGGATTGGGTAGTGGTCTATGCTCAGTTCTAGGCCTGATTCATTTATGGTTCTGTTAGTTTTTTTGGGGTTTCTTGCAATACTATCTGGTGGAGGTGGGTTGGCTACGATTGTGGCTTTCTTGCAATTGCTGCGGCTCCTTACTGTTTGGCTAGCCGGTTGCATGGCAGGTCTTGGTTTGGGCTTTTGCCCTGTTTTTGATCTTGCTTGGGCTGAATTGCTTGAGCGGTCTTGTGTATAGCTAGTTTGGATTTAGCTGGTTTGGGTTGTATAGGCTTCTAATTAGGTCTCCTGGTTTATGGTTTTCTAGCCCATTACCCATATGGTGTTATGGGTTAGGCATCCTTCATTTGGCTTAATTTATTACTTGTATGTCTGAGTCCAGCTTAACCTAAAAGCTGTTTATGTTTGTATGGGTCTGGCTTAGCCTAAAGCTTTTTTGTTGCTTTTGGTTTGTTCTTGATGGTGGTTTGTAAGTCTTAGGGTATGCCCCTTGTATTTTTTGTATATTTTTCCTTTTTTTATAACAAATTTAACTACCCAAAAAAAAAGTAATGCCATCAAGCACGTGGCCAAACCCATAAGGTCGTGCTGGATAATCCAGCGGCCAATCATCTTACTCATTGTGTTCCTCTTCTTCCTGTTGGTTAGCTTGGATTGCCGCCTGATATCCTTCCCAAGCATTGTCATTCCACTACTCCATCATATTCCAGTCATTTTCGTTCATAATCAGTGAATAGACTGTCTGATCTTCGGTAGCTGAAATATGAGGACGTGGCAGACTCGCTGAATAGATATACTGACTTGAATCTTTTGACCGTCCCAAAGTTATGCAGTTTACCCCAGACTGCTTAGTATGGTTTGGCAAGGGGTTGGTCGTGACATTAGGCTTTGGAGTGGCAGACGGCAAAGGGATCACTTTGTTATCAATGAGATCTTGGATCTCGTGACGTAACCTCATGCACTTATCAGTCAGATGTTCGTGGCCCTGGTGATAAGCACAATACTGCTAATCATTGTATCTCGGGGGGAGGGGATTAGGCACCGACATGGGATCCAATAACATGATGAGCCCTTTCTCGACAAGTCGATTCAGGGTAGTGGTTAGTGAAATATTAAGGGGAGTGAAAACTCTCCTTGGCCATTGTTGTGCCTGCTGACTGTGGCTTAGTTGGTGGGTAGAGGAAGAAGGGTTCAGGAGGTTTACCTCGTTCGAACGTGACACGAGGTTGGTAGCAGCAGACTGATTCTGGTTGCTTGCAGAGAAGGTCCTTCTCAGTTTCTGGCTGGGTTCTACTTTCTCAATATCTTTGGACTGAATAGCATCTTCGACCTGCACCCCAGCGTCAAATAGCTGCTCAAAGGTAGAAAGCGGCTGTGTGATAAGGTAATGCTTTAGAGGGGAGTGCAAGTTCTTCACCACTATTCTCACTTGTTCTTTCCTAGTGGGCCAGTTCGTCATTTGGCAACTTTGCACCTCCATCAGGTCAAGAAATCAATAAACGATTCTCAACTTTCCTACCGAGTTGTTTCTAGCTCTCAGGTAGTTACGTCCAACTGGACGTTGTAGCTATATTGATTGATAAAAGTCGTAGCTATATCTTTCCAAGTTTTGGTTTTTGCCACCTCTAGATAAAGAAATCGTCTTTGTGCTGCCCCAGAAAGCGATCGGTGGAACAATTGGGCCTTAAGCTGATCATCAATCCCGATGGGGAAGAGAGTCCCAATATACATTCTTAGATGAATACGAGGGTCTCTAGTGCCATCGAACTTTTCATCTCTGGCATCTTGAATTTTTTTGGCAATTTGGCATCTAAGAATAGACATAAACCGCTCACATCCAACATGTATTCTTCCACTCCCTTATCCTTTCTCAGTACCTTCTCCATTCAATCGATCTTCTCCACAAGAGCAGTAATCTCTTCCTCCACCAGGATGTGTCGGGGAGCCCGGGGTGGTGCGAAAACTTACGGTGCCTCCTGTCCTTGGTTATCATCCCAGAAGTCTTCACCGTTCTCGTTTGTATCTTTCGGCTGTCCATTCACGCCGGGCAAACAGGCCTGAATTGCTCAAATTTACACCTAATATTAGTTTGAGCTTGGGTCTGCTACTCCATAACTCTCTACATCTCGGTAATAGCTTCATCAGAGCTGTTAAGTTAACTTCATTCTCTGCTTTTTTTATGACTCAGCTGGCTGTTCAGATATTCTATAGAGTTTGCCTGACCCTGATCTTGCCCAGACGTGTGTTGATTGTAATTTTTTTGGCTCAATGATCTAGACCCAAAGAAAATCTGGAGCCCAAAAGTAGAATAACCAGTATCAAATACTTTCCAGGCAAGAATTCTGACGATAGATAGCATACATTCCAGATACCCGAAATGGCAAATCATAAGTGGATAATCACGAAAGCTGAAACAATGCCCATGCCGGGCTCATACTAGCAGCATAACAACAGGACAAACGAAAACCTGGGGTGAAAGCTAAGGAAAATCTTAATCAGATTCTAGAGTGGAGGTTTATCTAAATGGAGAAATAGGCAGCACTCCGGTAAGAAAACAGTTCTAACTCTCAAGAGACCAGTTCGATCTAAGATTCTAACGGGCAGCACTCCGACAAGAAAACAACTCTAACCTTCTAGAGACCGATTCGATCTAGAATTCTAGGGAAAAAGGGCAGCATAATAGTAGGAAAACAAAACTAGCTCACATGGGTATAAAGAAGGTTCAAAGGAAGCAAGCCTAACACAACAATGGGGGAGAAACTAACAACCCGGGAAGAACCCAGAAGAGAGAAGAACTATCCTAGAGGCTTCAAAACAAAACACAGGCATGTCCCCGAGAAGAAAACTACCGCGTGAAAACCGAACATGGTGAAGAACAAAGCTCGGGTAAGAACCCGAGGGCGAAACTAACCTAAACTACAAGGGATAATAGAAAATTCGGGCCGAACCCAGAGAAGGAACTAGCCTAAGCCAAACAATCCTAACAAACCCAATCAAAACATACAATTAACAAAACACATAATCCTATTAGGTTCAGCAACACCTAATGGAGGGTTCTAAGCTACTATATACAAAAGGCCGATTTTGGTCAATCGAACAGGATGCCTTCTGAATAGAGCCGAGTATATACCTCCCATGCCTAGAGTGGTGCAGGATATGGTCAAACGGTACACTCAAACTCTTTTACTGCACCTATGAAAGCGTACAATCACTAAGGCTGTACCTTCCCAACAATCCTCGATACAGATAAACAATCGGGGCATCGAGTCGACAACGCAAGGGGATTGAAGAACAATGTACATGCATACGATAATTCAAATGAAAAATACATATGATGAACCAATGATATTTTCAAGTCTAGCCCACTTATTTGATTTTATAAACCAGTCCCCAATGGAGTCGCCAGGAAATACTGTGGCGCTGGAATTTTGGAGTTTTAGAAAATGGTAAAAAATATGGGATTCAAAGGATGTTTATAAACCCGCCAGGGTAGCCCAGCAGTTTAAGGTCGTCACTGGGACCAACTGTAAACCCAGAGATCTTGTGTTCGACTCCCACTGGAAGCGCCCTAACTTAACCGATACTTATGGTTTGCGGGTGATTGTAGGTATCTGGAGTTTTACACTTTAGGGGTGGGTCCAAAGGGGCCTTGAGGTGGTTCCTCCGTCATAAAAAAATAAAAAAAAAAACAAAAAATAAAAAAAGGATGTTTAGAAAATATTTTAACACCTTAAAAATCGAAATTTGAAAATTTTATTTTTGTTAAAAATAGAGTCGCCACTTGATTTTTGAGAAAAATCAAGAAAAACAAAAATGGCTACTGACATTTGAAACGTTTAACTAGAGAAAAAAGATTCGAGAGCTAATGTACGAATCGGGAAAGGTATTAGACACCCCGTTCGCCCAACCATAAGATTGAGCTCTACTAATCATCATTGATTTTTTAATAAGATTTCTCAAATGCATGCAAATAAAGGAAGTGGAGGCAAAGAGAGAACATCCAAAATCAAATAATGAAAATACATAACATATGTATATAGAACACCAAATAAAGCAAGTACCAAAAGAAAAATCCTAAGTCCTACGGCATGTAATTCTAACTAAAGGATACATGGTTGCACTCTCACATGCAATTTTTACAAAAAATTATCTAAATTATCATTATTTAAATAAAAGAACAAAAATATACTAAAAGTGTCTGAATTTACCTAAACATGAATTGTTAATAACAAAAGCTAAACACAAGTTCAAAGTAAATAAAAAGCAAGCATGTTATCAAAACAAATTAGATTAGCATTATCTTGATGAATATTAAAAATACCTACAAGAAAAATACTACATTAAAAGACTTGCTAACAAAGAAAATAAAAAAAGGCTTTTAATGACAAAAGAAAGATTTTAATCAAAAGAAAATAAGAACAAACTGATGATTTATAAAATAAAATTAAATCTAGATAAGAGGTTCTAAAAAGAGGAAGAAAGGAAGCTAAAAATTAAAGAATTTAGATTGGTATTATAAACTAATAAACTAAAACCAAAAACATTAAGCTAAAATAGAAGGTTAGGAAATGCTATTAAATTTAATAAAAAGAAAATTTAACTATTCATGTTTTATATTTTAAAAGAGACAAAAAAAAATAAAAAGAAAAAGAAAACAAAAGAGAAAAAAATTATATTTGAAGATGAAATCTAGCTTAAAAGATTTTTTTATGATTTTTTTGATTTATAAAAGTACAAGAAAAGTACTATGAAAAGAAAATAAAAACATAGAAAAAGAAAATGAAGTTTTATACTAACATTAAAAGAAAAGAAATACTAAATGAAATATTATAAGAAAATTAAAACTAATAATAAAATAAAATAAAATAAAATGCTAGAAAAGAAAATACTACTATTAAAAGAAAAGAAAAGGAAGAGGAAAATAAATGCTTGGAAAGAAATATTAAGCTAATATTACAAGAAAAGGAAAGAAAATGGTACATTGAAAGAAAAAAAAATATATATATATATATATATAAAAAGAAAAGGGATATTACAAGGAAATTAAACTACATTACAAGAAAAAAGAAAAGTAAAAAAGGAAAATAGAATATACTAATAAAGGAAATTAAACTAATACTAGAAAATGATAAAATAAATTAATTACGACTATTTAACTTGAATGTGAATGTAATATTGACAACAACAGCCACATAAATATAAGTGCATTAATATAATAATTAGCATCAATAAGTTGTAATTGCCAAAATATGTTAGTACTAAATTGATAAAATAATAATAAAAAAAAGAAAACAATGTGTTTAGTGTGGGTGTGCGAACTAAGAAATTAATTAAAGTGACAAAATTTCATGAAGCAAATTAAATAACAAACAAGATTAACTATATGAGCGAAAGAAATACGCGAATTGAAATTGAATTTAATCCGATTGCTCCAAAAGAGAGGGAATGGAGTTAGATGAATCGGAGATCCAAATATGGTACTTGGATTGCTAAAGAATCTTCAAGTCGTGGAATGACAATGGGCAATTCGATCGTCGAGCGATGATCCAAGCTAGGATTTCAGAACTTTGGTATTGGGGGTTCGGCTCTCGGTACTTCAGCAGGGTTTCGGCGTCGGGGCTCAGATTGCTCGATGACTCGGCAGAGCTTCTCTCACTAAACTTCTCTCTAAAATTCTGTCTTGAAAACATACGCTGAGGTACAGTATTTATAGAGTTCTTCAACCAATGAGATGCTGATACGTTTTGGGATACGTCGGACCATTTAGAGTTGGTGGTCGCAAGGTTATGAGTTGATGGTTGCCATGTTTGAAAAGATTCCACAAGATTCTATTAGCGGTCGCCACAATGTAAGTTAGCGGTCGTCAGGTTGGAGGTGGTGGTCGCCACTTTTGGCTAGAGTTTCCAAGAGTTTCTATTGGCGGTTGCCACAACAAACATGGCGGTCGCCACAAAAAGTAAAAGTTTCCAAAAGGTTCTATTGGCGGTCACCATTTTGGAGTTGGTGGTTCAACATAATTTCATTCATTCGAAGATTTTGATGATTGGGTTCAAATACCGAGCTTGGATCATTTTTCGAGAATTGTACTGAGGCACCATTCCAATCGTTTTCATCATCAGATTCATCTAAGATTAGGTGGGGTCAAATTGGGGTGTCTACAGTTGCCCATTTTTGATATAACTTACATAGCAACGCGTGATGCAAGCTATATCAAAGATCCAGAGATAACAGTCATTTGATCGAGCCGTCAATCTTAGGCCACAAATACACAAGCATGATGTTGGTCGTACTTGAATTTTCATTGAGTTGCCTACGTACCCCTTTGCTAGGGATTAGACCAAAATGGAGTTTCTAGGACAAAATGCAAGGATGTAGAATAAGAAACATGATGCGAATGCTAACATGAACAAAATGCTAACATGATGCAGACACATTGTTGTGATCAAACAAATCCTAGAAATTGAGTTAAGATCTAACGAGAGCGCAAACAAACTAGTCAAAGATCGAGTCAAGATCTAATAACTCGGTTGGAGATAAGATAATCAAAAGGATCGAGTCAAGATCTTAAAAATTACCTTAGTTAGAAAGGCAACAGCGAATTGATCGGTCGAGTCAAAACCCAACAATCTGGAACGATAACGGATAAGAATAACTAAAAAGTCGAGTCAAGACTTTTAAATCATCCTCATCAGAAGGATAACCACGAATTAATAGGTCGAGTCCAGACCTAAAAATTTGGGACAAAGCACGGGATAAAAAAATAATTAAAAGCCAAGTCGTGACTTAAAATTAAATTTATCGGAACGAGAAACCACGAATTGATAGGTCGAGTCAAGACCTAAAAATTCAAGACGAAGCACGGGATAAAAATAATTAAAAGCCAAGTCACGGCTTAAAATTAAATTTATCGGAGAGAAAACGACAAACAAAAATTTCTCGAAGTATTTTTGAAAATACTCAAGATTTTAAAATTATTTTTGAAAAGCACTCAAGGTTTTAAAATCATCATCAATTTTTTTTTGAAAATTAAAAAAGATCAAAATACAAGACTTTTAAGAACACATATATAGAAAAATTAACACACCAAATTATTTCTAAAAACACACAAAATTTTATAAAGAAAATACATAATAAAATCATACTCATAATAAAAACTCGAACAATAATAAGAACATATACATGTAATACATTTAATAAAAATAAACTCCCCAAACTGCCCCCTAAAAACCCCAAAGCCCCATGATGATCATCAGACTTGGGTGCAAAGCTCGAGAGCATGATGTGACTGTTGCAAACCTGGCGGTCGCCAAGCTCAAACCCCTCTGACATGGCGACCGCCTCCTTAAAACCCCTACAACATGGTGATCACCATGTGTCTCTTCACCAACATGGCAGTCGCTCACTTTAGAAGTGGCGACCGCCAACTCCAAGCGCGCATAAGACCCTTGAGGCGCGCGGGTGAGGGCTCATTCTCTCTTTCCACTCTCTCTCTGGCTTTCAAACACTCTCGCCTCTCTCTAACCTTCCTCTTGGTTCTCACTAGCTTTCGTAGCCTTTCTCTTTCTTTTTGCTCGACTATGGCGGGACACGGGCACCTTGATGACATCGCGGGAGCCATTCGAGGGTTCTCCGCGAGTGAGAGCTCCATTATGGGGACTCTCGGGGGCACGACCTTCTGCCATCCCGCTGGCGGGATCACCACCACTCAGCCTTCCACTGCGCTGGGTCCGATGGATGCCCTCGTATTCGAGGCGAAGCGTGCCTCCCACTGTGTAGGCTTCTTCGCGAGTGAGAGCTCCGTTATGGGGACTCTCGGGGGCACGACCTTCTACCATTCCACTGGCGGGGTCACCACCACTCAGCCTTCCATTGCGCTGGGTGCGATGGATGCCCTCATATTCGAGGTGAAGCGTGCCTCCCACCGTGTAGCCAAGGAGGAGGCACGGCCAGCTGTCGAGACACAGGCAGCTGCAGATGCTGCTGCTGATACCGAGATGGTCTACTTTCTGCATCTTGATGCTGGAGAGGGCCATCCAGCACCCTTCGACCCGCACACCCATGCTCCGGTCCCCCACTGCTTGCTTCTGGGTGGAATACAGCGTTACAAGCCCCCTACCAACTCTGTTGCTTCTTATGTTCTTCTCCGGGAGCCTGATTAGCACATGTCTCGCCAGTGCCCATCGGGAAGTTTTCCATCTTTACTTGTTCAATACCAGAGCATGTTTTTTATGATATATCAAACATAGACGCATGCCTAGGGTCCCCCATATGGTATGATGTGATGATGATATTGATGATGTTGATGATGATGAATGATATGTGAATGTTTGAGATCCGTACCGCAAATCTTAGCTTAGGTACCCATGCAATGGAGATTAAAATAGTAGGGACACTAGGGCTAGGGTTTTAGATGCAAATAATAATAGGGTGATTATTTTAGCAAAAATCAATATACTTTGCTAAGGATAGCATCGATATACTTTATTTTAAAAAGGGATTCAGCCCCCTTTCTTCAGCAAAGAATATCATCGATATACTTTGCTTGTGATATCTATGCTCGTTTTAGTATGCAAGATTCCAAGAAATGGTTTCTCTCTTTCAGGCATGGAATCACTCTATCCAAGGATCAGTGTTCTAAAACACCTGATGAGATAGAGAAGATGAAGGTGGTTCCTTATGCTTCGGCAGTAAGAAGTCTCATGTATGCTATAATTTGTACTAGACCTGGCAACTGCTTTACCGTTGGCATGGTTAGCAGATATTAGTCTAAGACAGGGCATAAGCATTGAACTACAGTAAAGAATATAATCAAGTACCTGAAAAGGACTAAGAATTATATGTTGGTTTACCAGGGAGACAATCTAGTACCTTTGGGATACACAGACTCAGATTTCCAATCTAACAAGGATTCCCGTAAGTCTACCTCAGGATAAGTGTTTATCTTAAGAGGTGGAGCCATAAGTTGGAGGAGTATTAAGCAGTCTTGCATTGCGGCTTTTACCATGGAGGCCAAGTACGTTGTAGCTTCTGAAACAACCAAGAAATGTCACGCTTCAAACTCCGGGTCACATGAAACACCCATCAACAATCATATAAAACACCCAACCCGATGTTTACTCACAAAATAAAGCATACATGCATTTAATATATCTGCCAAAAAGGCTTACAGAATACGGTTCCAACACCGATAACATGTTATAAGCATATATGATCCAAGGGACAAAACGAAACACTACAGATCTTCTGCCTCTCCAGCAACCCCGAACCAACCTGCGTGACCGGTACCTGAAAAATATTTCAAATCCCATACCGTGAGCCAAAGCTCAGCTGAAACTAAACAAGCATGAAATAAAAGCTAAACATGCTAGGAAAATAATGTGCGGTTTTCAATTCACAAGAGCCTTGAAAATGGTTTTGAAAATGGTTTTATATCTGAACTCATACGAGTCTCAGGAGAAAACAATTCGAAAACGATTTTATATCATTGCTCATGTGAACCTCGAAAATAGCCCCACATGCAACAATTCTATCACATATATGAAGATTCATAAACAACACATGCCATTCATATAATGCAACACATGCATCTTCTCATGCTTTACACCGAAGGACCTTATACACCCCAACCAATGCCTTGTTAACCAGAGTTAACATATATCTTCACAAGGTTAGACCGTAGGACCAATGTACACCCTCAACATATATAACTTCATTGGGGTAGCACATCTGTCTGTACTTCTAGCTGGGTACCTATGGTCGGGCCTTGGTGGTTGTTTGAGTGGGGTCTAGATGATGGCCTGTTTCGTTTGGATCCGATGGTTGAGTTTCCTTTGGGATGGCCTAAGTTTCTCTCAGCCGAATTCTCTGAAGATGTTCTGCCCATTACTTATTGCTAACTTGTAGGGGTTTCCCACTGCTTATGTTTGGCGACCCTGTGCGCATGGTAGGTTGGTAATTTTTGTTGGCCGATTTTGAGCTGGAGTTTTTTGGGGCTGATCTATTGTTGCTTTTTTGGCTGGCTAGGGGTCCATCTACCCCTGGTACCTTACTCATAGACCTTTGATGGTTTACTTTCAGCTGTTCTTTGGACCTATGGTTTGATCCTTGGGGGCTCTTTTGTTAGAGCCTTTATTTGTCTGTCGAGGTTTCTTTTCTTCGCTTGCTCAGGCTACGTCAGTTTACCTGATTGGTTAGAGGATAAGCCCCTTTGACCTCCTGAGCATGGAGGTTTGGTTATTCTCTCAGCTTCATAGAGGTTTTTTGACAAATCTTCTTAGGTGAGTATGTCATTTCTTGGCTGAGGTTTGGAGCTTTTCGAGGAGGAGCCAAACTTCAACAGGATTTTGTTATGTTGGGTTGGATGACTAGTTCCTTTTGCTAGATTGTCGTCTATTTTAGTATTTCCTATCCATGCGGGTTGTACGTGGAATTTGGATTTTTTTGTTAGATCCCCCCGTTGATTGGGCGGGGGGTTGGGTTTTCTGTGTTGTAGGAGGTTTTCCTACTAGTTATTCATGTAATTACTTGGGATATGCCCCTTGGAAATTTTTATTTTTTCTTTTTTTTATGTTACAATTAATTATCCAAAAAAAAACTTCACGGGATAAAATCGTAGGACCAATGTACTCCCTCAACATATAACTTTAAAATCGGAGTTTTAATGTTCAAAATACTTTCACAGGCTTTCACCGTAGGACCAATGTACGCCCCTCATTATAGATCTTTAAAAACCAGAGTTTTAATCAATGCAACAAATGAACATATAAAATTAGAGTTTTAGATACACCACAACCACATAAGGCCACATAAGATCACATATGACCACATATGACCACAAAAGACCACACACGATCACATAAGATCACATACGATCACATAAGATCACATATCCATCCTACAACATGCATGAACAAAATTAGAGTTTTATAAGCACAGAATCACGTATAAACACCACGTTTCACATAACGACGTCACATAACCCGTGAGGACATCACATGCTGATGTGAACCCGCAAGGATTTGAATTCCCTTGAACCCACGAACAATTTGAACTAAACCCAAGAACGTCAAAATCA
>JAULJZ010192406.1:0-20768 GCA_032270985.1 Heliamphora pulchella | reverse complement strand
GTTATTTACTTAATCTAGGATGTTAGGAGTTTTCTCTGAGTATTAGGGTTTTGCCTCTGAGTATTTGATCTCTTTAGGATTTTCGGATCGAATTTATGGTTTTCGGGCCGAGTTAGGGTTTTCAATCTTTCAGTGACCTAAGATCTTATCGGTTTACCGTCGCTAATGTTAAGGTTTGGGTTGGATTGGTACACTGGTCATTACAAACCGAGTTGCTACAACTAGGGCCTGTATCGGGGTGTTACATAAGAATATAAACACTATTCATAATAACATTGGGGTGTGAATTAATTTATGTAATCAGTATAAAGTTAATTACCCTACTGTGTTCCGTTTATTGCACACAAAGTGTACTAGCACAGAGAGTCGAAACAATATACGACACTATTATCTGTTTCCCGTAACTAAGTTAGGCCTACTAAAACTCTGTGCTACAGTCGTACCAATGGTATATCTATTTTCATCTAAACTGTGAACAAAAATCTTATATTCTGTAAGAACCTAAAATTTAATCTTCTGTGTGTAAGTCGTTCTCTACACACCAGATTAAATATTGTACAAAATATTAGACATCTATGCATAACATTAAAGAAATAAAATACATACATTGCTTGCTCATAAAAATTCTCATAAAATTAAAAAATAATTTTATTAAAATAAAATTAAATACTAAAGCTAAAATAAAATTCATGATTTTCAGTATACAACCATAACAATCTACCACTTATACTCAAAACCATACTGCCATACATCTGACTCTCATGCCCTCTACGTGACTATCAAAAGTCTTAGCAAGTAGGCTCTTTGTAAAAGGATCTGCATGGTAGTCTCCTGATCCAATCTTTGTCATAGCAACAACATCCCTATGCACAATTTCTTGTGTAAGGTGATACTTACACTCAATGTGCTTTCCTTTCTTGTGGACTCTTGGCTCCTTCGAATTTACCACAGCTTCGCTATTATCATAATAAAGTGTAATAGCCAATTGAACTGAAGGTACCACATCTAGATCAAACAAGAAGTTGCTGAGCCAAATGGTCTCCTTGGCTGCTTTAGGAGCTGCAAAGTACTCAGCCTCTATGGTGTAGTCAGCAATACAGGACTGCTTGATACTCCTCCAACTTATAACCCACCTCCCTAGATAAACATATATCCTGAGGTAGACTTACGAGAATATTTGTTTGACTGAAATTTGAGTCTGTGTGCCCTAGAGGTGCTAGACTGTCTGCCTGGTAAATCAACATATAATCCTTAGTCCTTTTTAGGTACTTGATTATATTCTTTATCGCAGTCCAATGCTCCTACCCTATGTTAGACTGATATCTGCTAACCATGCCAATGGCAAAGCAGATGTCGGGTCTAATGCAAAGCATAGCATGCTTGAGGCAAAACTGGTAAGATCTTTATTTTTGCAAACGATTAACGAAAAAAGTTAACTGGACAAGAAAACTCCAAAATGGGCTCTAGTTAAATTTTTTGATGACGAACGATTAAAATAAAACTCATGCATCCGAAGTTAATTTAGAAGAATATATTTTTACCGGTCGAATCTTCAACTATGATTTGAATTCAAGTTGAAGCTCTTGTCAGATCTTCTACTGAATTCTCTTATGTGATTTCCGAACGTAGTGTGGGCTACGGACTATCGAGAACTCGTACCAACAGAACCTGGACAGTTTTAATCTTAGAAGACAAGTTATGAAACTGGTTCAGTCTACCCGCATATTTATAGGGTAACAGTAGGGACCTAGGGAGTGATTATGAGTAAGACTTCCAGTGCAATACAAACACCTATCGGTGGTTTCTGTAATTAAGCAAACCTTATAGTGGTATCTGTAATTATAGAAAACTAACAGCGATTTCTGAAATTTTCATAAAACACTAAATTACAGTTCACACCACCAAAGAACTATAATTGCACTCTAACCTATAATCTCAAGACCGTCTTGTATTGAGCTCCTATTATTAAATGCTTACCACTTCTCCCTACGTTAAGATTCTCGATAACTGCCAATTAAATTTAATTACTAATAATTTAATTTAATCGGCATCTTGATATTCCTTAAGCACTTTCGCTTAACTAAGTTGACTGCCAAATAATTAAATTCACCTGCAGGGTTTGACCCGGTCAAAACTTATAAGCTTCCTTAAGGAGGTATCGTCAATCCCGATCCTTCGGGACGTGGATTCTGTCGATAATTAATATTCACCATATAAATAAAACTACTATCTAACTCACCAGAAATACAGACCTATAAAAGATCGAATCTTCTAATGAATCAAAACAACGAATATTAAATATACACAAATCAATAATTATTTCAGGATTAAGGGAATAAATACTATTCATAATAATCTTGGGGTGTGAATTAATTTATATAGTCAGTATAAAATTAATTATTCTAAATGTCCCGTTTAATACATACAAAGTGTACTGACACAGAGAGTTAGAATAATATACGACGCTATTATCTGTTCCCTGTAATTAAAACAGACCTACTAAAACTCTGTGCCACAGTCGTACTGATGTATGTCAATTTTCATCTAAACTATGAACATAAAACTTATATTCTGTAAAAATCTAAAATCTAATCTTCAGTCTGCAAGCCGTACTCTACACACCAGATTAAATACTATACAGAATATCGGATATCCATGCATAACATTAAAGAAATGATGCACATACATTGCTCATAAATATTCTTATAAAATAAAAATTAATTTTATTAAAATAAAATTAATTACTAAAAATATGATTTTCAGTATACCAATCCTAACATAGCATACATGAGACTTTCTACTGCCGAAACATAAGGAACCGCATTCATCTGCTCTATCTCATCAGGTATCTTAGGACATTGATCCTTGGATAGAGTGATTCCATGCCCAAAAGGGAGAAATTCTTTTTTGGAATCCTATATGCTAAAATGAGCAAGGATATCATCGATATATTTTGCTTCTGATAAACCCAACATTCTTTGTTTTTGATCCCGCACAAGCATGATCCCAAGGATGTGACTGGCTTCTCCCAAGTTCTTCATATCGAATTGCCCAGATAACCATTCTTTAACCGTAGATAATGCCTCACATCGTTTTCGATGAGCAAGATATCGTCTACATAAAGTACTAAAAAAATCACCACGCTTTCGTCATGCTTCTTGTAAACACAAAACTCATCAAGACTCTAATTAAAATCATAAGACTTTATGGCTTGATCAAATCGAGTGTTCCAAGATCTCGATGCCTACTTAGGTCCATAAATAGATCTCTTAAGCTTATACAACATGTGCTCCTAACCCTTTACAATGAATCCGTCTGGTTGTATCATATGGATATACTGGTCAAGACTTTCGTTAAGGAAAGCTGTCTTGACATTCATTTATCAAATTTCGTAATTGAAATGAGCAGCAATAGATAAGAGAATCCGGATAGACTTAAGCATGGCTACCAGCGAAAAGGTTTTCTTATAATCGATACCTTCTTTCTGAGTGAACCCTTTTGCAATAAGCCTAGCTTTGAAGGTTTCAATCTTTTTGTCTGCTCCACTCTTCCTTTTGTAGATCTACTTGCATCCAATGAATTTTATCCCTTCGGGTAGTTCTATAAATTTTCAGACTTGATTGGAAAACATAGATTCCATCTCAGAATTTATAACCCTTTGCCAAAGATCTGCATCTTTATCCTGAAGTGCTTCATTGTTGTTACAGGGCTCGGTATCTAGTTCTGCCTGAATCTTGTCAAAAGATTCTCCCAAGAACATATACCGATCAGGTTGACGAACAACCCACCCACTACGATAAGGCACTACCTGTGTCTATGTACTAGTAGTAACACGCAGCACAGAATCCTATTATAAGAAACGGGCATTGGTGCTAACAATGACCATCTGATTCTTAGGATTATAAAATAAACCACCATTCATTCCCTTGGGATACCCCACAAAAAAATAGACTTTTATCCTCGATTTCAACTTATTTGCGTTTCTTTTCACCACGTGTTGGACACCCCCAAATCCGAATGTGTTTCAGATTAGGCTTACTCTACAATTCTATGGGAGTAGAAGGTATTGACTTAAAAGGTACTAGTTTCAGAATATAAGCTACTGTCTCTATAGCGACTTCCCAAAACGAATCGGGTAATCCTAAATAACTCATCATGGATCTTACCATCTCCATAAGAGCCATATTCCTTCTTTTTGCTACACCATTCTGCTGCGAAGTGCCAGGTGTAGTCAATTAGGATATAATCCCTTCTAATGATAGGTAGTCCCTAAACTCTCCAATGAGGTATTTTCTACCATGGTCGAATCGTAGTAATTTAATAGTTTTACCCAGATGCTTCTTCGCCTCCGCCTTGAATTCTTTGAATTTTTCAAAATATTCAGACTTATGGTTCATCAAGTAAATGTATACATACCTTGAGTAGTCATCAATGAAACTAATGAAGTACTCAAAGCCACCTCTAGCCCGAATTGTATAGGACCACATACATTAGAGTGAACCACTTCCAACGGTTCTTTAGCTCTGTAGCTTTTAGACGAAAATAGCCTCTTAGTCATCCTACCCTTTAAGCAGGATTCACATACTAGAAGTGCTTCCACTTCCAATGAACTCAAAGATCCATTTTCTATCAGTCTATTTATCCTTTTTAGATTAATATGACCCAAGCGTAAGTGCCAAAGAAACGTTTGGTTCATTAAAGAAGAAAACTTTCTCTTATATGGTAAATTAGATGTATTATTCAATTCAGTTAGTTATAGTATAGGAAAGATTAAAGTAATAACATAAAGATCATCCACCAATGTACCAGACCAGATAACCCAATTATTATCCTTAATAATCACAGAGTTATTAAAATAAACTACATATCCGTCTTTAACCAATCTAGAAACGAAAACTATGTTCCTTCTAATGGAAGGTACATAAAGACAATATCTCAATATTAAAACTCTATCTCCATTAAAACTAAAAGTCACATGTGAGACCCTAACCTGTTTTCTTTTTTAGCGTTTTTCAACTCGTGTTTGTAGTTTTCGTTTTAGCATGTTAATACATGTTTTTATGCATATTCGAGTGTAGAGATGCATGCGAGATTGGTTCCTGGGGCCATTGGGAGTTGTGGTGAGAATTTCAAAAAAAAAAAAAAAGATATTTCGTGGCCTATAAATATCTGGCTTAGATATTTTCAAAAGATATTTTCAAAACTTACAAGCTAAGTTTTCTTATTTCTCTCTACCTTCTCCCTAACTTCTCGAGGGCTCGGTAGGCTACGCGTTCACCCAAATAGAATTTTATTTTAGCGAAACTCAATTTTGCATGTGGATTGAGACATCGAGTTTTTAACTCAACGAGGTAAGATCTTAAACTCTCATGTCTTATAAGGGTGCTACGTGTAATCGTGTCTGTTTTTACCGTTTTAAAATGTATGAAATCGCTTTATGTTTTAAACGTTGGTTTTGGGGTCCAAAACCATTTTTGATCGATTTTGGTTGGATGAAATCGGGTTTTGAGAGTTCCTTTCATGGTTTTGGTGTTAGGCTTGGGCGTGTGTTTGTCTCAGGGTGTTGAATGAGAGTTTGGAGTCTTCGTTTCGGGTTCGAGAGGGATGAAATAGTAGCTCAGAAACTGTTTCCAACATGGGTCAGTCGACTAAACTGGGTTGTTCAGTCGACTGGATCGTAAGCTGAGGGGTTTAGTCGACTGAACCTGGGAGGTCAGTGCCCAGGTTCAGTCGACTGAGTTGCTTCTGTTTAGTTTTTCTATTTTCCAGTGTGTTTTCATTCGATTGGTCATGTGGGTTCAATCGACTGAGTTGGTTCTGTGTGGGTTTTTGGTGGTTTTGGTTGGTCGTGTGGTGGCCTTTCGGTCGATTGGGTTATGGGGCTCGATCGACTGCTCTCCACTAGTGATTTTTCAGTTGGTAGGATTATGGGGTCTTGTCAATTGAAGTCACATAGAGGGTATTGGTCATTTCATGCAGGGTGTTAGTGCACGATTATGTGCGTGGTGGTGTGTGTATCGTTGGGTGCGGGGCGTGTGGGTCCGTTGTTTGTTTTAAAGATGGGATTTAGGTGAGAACCATTTTGTGGGAGGTTTGGTGTTGAGCTTTGGTTAGGTCGTGTTCAGTAAGTTATTGGTTAAGTCGGGTGTCTAGCATGAGATGTCGTGATGGGTTGTGTGGCGTCGTTATATGGAACATCGTGGTCATACGTGTTTCTATGGTTATAGAACTATAGTTAGTTTTACTGTTGCATGTTGTAAAACAAGTATGTGGTCCTATGTGGTCATATGTGATCTTATGCGGTCATGGTGTTTCTAAGCTCTGTTGTTATGTGTTCATGGGTTGCACTGGTTAAAACTATGCTTTTAAAATTGTACATGTTAGGGTGAGCATAATCCTACCTATTGAAAAACCACTATAGCAGAGCAGTCGATTGAACCCCATAACCCAATCGACCGAGAGGCCACTACACGACCAACCAAAACCACCAAAAACACACACAAAACCAACTCAGTCGACTGAGCCCACACGGCTAGTCGACTGAAAACACACTAAAAAATAGAAAAATAAAACAGAACCAACTCAGTCTACTGACCTCCCAGATTCAGTCGACTGAACCCCTCAGCTTACGATCTAGTCGACTGAACAACCCAGTTCGGTCGATTGACCCATGTCGAAAACTGTTTCTGAGCTCTTGTTTCAGCCCTCTCGAACCCGTAACGAAGCCTTCAAACTCCGATCCAACACCCTCGGATAAACACACACCCAAGCCTAACACTAAAACCTCGAAAAGAACTTCAAAACCCAATTCCATCCAACCAAAATTGATCAAAAATGGTTTTGAACCCCAAAACCAACGTTTGAAACATAAAGCGATTTCATGCATTTTAAAATGGTAAAAACACACACGATTACACGTAGCACCCTTATAAGAAATGAGAATCTAATATCCTACCTCGTTGAGTTAAAAACTCGACACCTCGATCCATGTGCAAAATTGAGCTTTGTCAAAATAAAATTCTATCCAGATGAACGCATAGCCCACCGTGCTAATAACAAGGATCAGCTGTTGCATCATTGAAAACTGAGCTCCGGGCACCTGAGAAGTTAGAGAGAAGGTAGAAAAAAAAAACTTAACTTGTAGGTTTTGAAAATATCTTTTGAAAATATCTAACGCCAGATATTTATAGGCCACGAAAATTTTTTTTTTTTTAATTCTCACCACAACGCCCAATAGCTCCGGGAACCAACCCCGCATGCATCGCTACACTCAAACATGCATAAAAACACGTATTAACATGCTATAACGAAAATGACAAACACGCGTCGAAAAATGTCAAAAATGAAAACGGGTCAAGGTCTCACAACTCTACCCCTTTAAAGGAATTTCGTCCCCGAAATTCAGTACGAGGCCAAAAAGAAACAAGCTGTCGATCGTAATCAACACAAGCATAAGATATGGTCAGCCAAACCATTCCTAGGATATAGTCAAACAAAGTTAGGCATCCTAAACAATGGCCAACTATCTCAAAGACACAGGAACTAAAACTAACCCCAACCTCACATCTTCTCCAACCGCTGCCTGAACACAACACACCACCTATAGAGTCCATCACCAACCAGCAACAGATGAAATGAAGAAACTGGCTCGAAGCCTGCATACTCAGAAAGTACCTCTGCTCACTGGAGTAATAGCTGCATCATCATCAAGCACAACCGATCCTCTGGAAGAACTGGGATCTACAAGGGCATACACTCGACCCTGTATCATTCTGGTCTGTCCGCCATAACTCGGCACTGTCGGCTGCCGCACCGACTGAACTGAAGCACCCCCACCTGCAATTCGCGAAGTCTGAACTGCAGGATGTTGCTGTCGATCCTGCACAAATGAACCCTCTGGTGTGCCTATAGTGCTCGGTGCACTCTCTCTCTAGGGATAATTCCTGCGAATATGTCCACTTTGGCAACATCCAAAATAAATCGGTGGCCCTCTCCCCTGTGACTGATTCGGTACGGGACTCTGGGATGCTTCAACTATGGATCCTGGTACTACCTCAGCTGTGGTCAATCTGTCACACAGTTCCCTGGCTATCCACACCGATAACATCTAACTTCCCTCTGCTCTGATCTTCCCAACGAAGCCATCGATGGTGCTGGTGTAGAGAACTGCTGTGGTAATCCTCTTGTCGGAACGCCCACTTGTCTGTACCTCTGTCCCACCCTGCGATGTCTTGGCCTCCCTGGAAATTTGAATCTCAGTTAAGGTATTCTCAATCCTTGCTGCTGCCTCCATCAGCTCTGTAAACACACGTAACCCCATGCCGGCCACACTCTCTCTGATTCTGAACCTCAAACTCCGCTCAAACTGCCTCCACCTCAGCTTGTCTGTCACCACCAACTCCAGTGTAAACCAGGACAGACTAGTAAACTTGGCCTCGTACTGCATAACGGCCATTGCTCCTTGGGTGAGAGTGTAGAACTCCTCTCTATACAAGTCTCTAGATGAAGCTGGAAAATATTTCTCTAGAAAAACTCCAGTAAAAGCTGCCCATGAGACCCCCACAATGTTCCAGGCATACTTCCACCACTTGTAAGCATCACCCCTCAACTGAAATGTGGCAAAAGAAACCCGCAAATTGTCCTCCATAATCTGCAATGTATCAAGGAACCAGGACAGCAGTTCCAACCACTCTGTCGCCATTATAGGATTAAGATCTCCAGTAAAGGTTGGTGGATCCATACACCTAAACTCTCGCATAGCCACCGTTGCCCTCAACTCAGGTACTCCCTCTCCCTCTCTAGCAGTCTCACCTCTAGCAGCCTCAACCAGCTGCTGGATAGAACCAACTAGCACACACAGCAACTCAGTCGCAACCATCAGTCCTTGGAGAGCATTTGCATCCCCAGCATCAGGGATAGGCACATCCCCTTGACCAAAACCACGGCCACGGCCTCGACCACGGCCTCGCCCTCTCTATGCAGACATTACGTCTATATAAAAGAAACACAGAACATAAGATGCAACATATAAGCACGAACAACATAAGCATGCTAACACGTAGTCACATAGGTTTATGCTAAATAAACTCCACATATCGAGGAGAACTGACAAGAGTGACACATCAATTTGGATAACCTACTTAGATTCCTTGCTAGAAATCACGTCAGCTAAACGCATTTCTAACTTGGCTCCAAAGTTTGTTAATCCATACGCCCAAAGATAAGGCTAATCAATCATAAGGTTCAACCCCCATGCTCACATATACACAACATTCTCATGCTAAACATGCTAATACGTCCATGTTATCAAAGTATCTAAACACATGCAATCAAGTACACGCAATCAACCTCACACGGTGATGCACCCTCTTCCCACGGCTCTTAGGTATTTGAACCCAGAGCTTTGATACCATTCTGTCACGTCCTAAATTTTGAATCATGTGAAACACCCACAAACAACAAAATAAAATACCCAACCCGATATTTACTCATAAAGTAAAACATGCTTTTAATATATCTGCCAAAAAGGCTTACATTACACGGTTTCAACACCAAAAAACATATAAACATACATGATTCAAAAGAATAAAAAGGAAGACTACAAATCTTCTGCCTCAACTGGCAATCCCGAATCAACCTGCGTGACCAGTACCTAAAAAATATTTCAGATCCCATACTATGACCCAAAGCTCAGCAGAAACTAGACAAACATACAATATAAACAAAACATGCTCGGAGAACGAGGTACAATTTTTGACTCACACAAGCCATAAAAACGGGTACTAAAAACTATTTGAATCCGAACTCATACAAGTTTCTGAGAAAAACATTTTAAAAACAGTTTTGGACAATGACTCACAGGAGCCCTAAGGAAAACAATTTTTATATCTTAACTCATACGAGTTTCAGATGAAAACAGTTGAAAAAAAGTTTCATACGAGAACTCCCAAGAGCCTTAAAAAAAATAGTTTTGAAAACGATTTTGTATCACGACTCATCAAAGCCTAGAAAGTAATTTGATATATATAGTGCAATGCTTCACCAGTAAGGATCGACTCCTACAAGCCAAGACTCCCACGAGCCCCACATGCAACACACGCCATTTATACAAGCAACACATGCAGAATTAGCATATAACTTAACGGAGTAAAATCGTAGGATCACATACGCCCCCGTCATATAGCTTCACGAACTTTCACCATAGGACCACTATCTGCCCCAACTAATGCATTGTTGACCAGAGCCAACAGATCTCCTCACGGACTTTCACCGTAGGACCAAAACCCGCCCCTCATATGCATCTTTACAGACTTTCACCAAGGGACCAAAATTCGTCCCAACATAAATAATTTTGAAACCAGAGTTTTAACCAGTGCAACCCATGCACACAACAATAGAGCTTAGATACACCATGGCCGCATAAGATCACATATGACCACATAGAACCACATACCCGTCCTACAACATGCAAGAGTAAAACTAACTGTAGTTCTATAAGCACAGAAACACATATAACCGCGATGTTCCACATAATGACGCCACACAACTCGTCACGACATCTCATGCCAAACACCCGACACAACCAACAACTTACTGAACACGACCTAACCAAAGGCGAACACTAAACCTCCCACAAAACGGTTCTCACCAAAACCCCATCTTTAAAACAAACAATGGACGCACACGCCCCGCACCCAACGATACACACACCACCATGCACATAACCACGCACTAACAACCCGCATGAATTGACCAACACCCTCTCCGTGACTTCCGTTGACAGGACCCCATAATCCTACCATTTGAAAAACCACTAGTGGAGAGCATTCGATCGAGCCCCATAACCCAATCGACCAAGAGGCCACCACACGACCAACCAAAACCACCAAAAACCCACACAGAACCGACTCATTCGACTGAACCCACATGGCAAGTCGACTGAAAACACACTAGAAAATAGAAAAACAAAATAGAAGCAACTTAGTCGACTGACCTCCTAGGTTTAGTCGACTGAACCCCTCAGCCTATAATCCAGTCGACTGAATAACCCAGTTCAGTCAACTGACCCATGGCAAAAATAATTTCTGAGCTACTATTTCAGCACTCTCGAACCCGAAACCAAGTCTCCAAAGTCCCATCCAACACCCTCAGACAAACACACGCCCAAGCCTAACACCAAAACATTGAAAGGAACTCTCAAAACCTGATTCCATCCAACCAAAATTGATCAAAAATGGTTTTGGACCCCAAAATCAACGTTTGAAACATAAATCGATTTCATGCATTTTGTAAAGGTAAAAACATACACGATTATCCGTAACACCCTTATAAGACATGAGAGTCTAAGATCCTACCTCGTTGAGTTATAAACTTGATGTCTCGATCCACATGTAAAATTGAGTTTCGCCAGAATAAAATTCCATCCAAATGAATACGTAGCCCACCGTGCCAATAACAAGGATCAGCTATTGGATCATAAAAAATCGAGCCCTGGGCCCCCGAGAAGTTAGAGAGAAGACAGAGAGAAAAAAAAACTTAGCTTGTAAGTTTTGAAAATATCTTACGCCAGATATGTATAGGTAGTGAAGCTATATGATGGGGGCGTATGTGGTCCTACGGTTTTACTCCGTGAAGTTATATGTTAATTCTACATGTATTGCATTGTATAAATGGCGTGTGTTGCATGTGGGGCTCATGGGAGTCTTGGCTCGTAGGAGTCATTCTTTGCTGGTAAAGCATTGTACTATATATATCAAATTATTTTCTAGACTCTGATGAGTCGTGATGCAAAACCGTTTCCAAAACTATTTTTTTTAAGGCACTTGGGAGTTCTCGTATAAAACTATTTTCAACTATTTTCATCTGAAACTTGTATGATTTAAGATATAAAAACTATTTTCCTTGGGGCTCCTATGAGTCGTTGTCCAAAACTATTTTTAAAATATTTTCCTCAGGAACTTGTATGAGTTCGAATTCAAATCGTTTTTAAAACCCATTTTTATAGTGTGTGTGAGTCGAAAATTATACCTCATTTTTCGAGCATGTTTTGTTTATATTACATGTTTGTCTTGTTTCTGCTGAGCTTTGGGTCACGGTATGGGATTTGAAATATTTTTCAGGTACTGGTCACACAGGTTGATTCGGGGTTGCTAGCTGAGGCAGAAGATCTGTAGTCTTCCTTTTTATTCTTTTGAACCATGTATATTTATATATTTTTCAGTGTTAGAACCGTGTAATGTAAGCCTTTTTGGCAGATATATTAAAAGCATGTTTTACTTAATGAGTAAATATCGGATTGGGCATTTTATTTGGTTGTTTGTGGGTGTTTTACGTGATTCGAAATTTGGGACATGACAGAATGGTATCAGAGTTCTGGGTTCGAATACCTAAGAGCCGTAGGAAGAGGGTCCATCACCGTATGAGGTTGATTACGTGTGCTTAATTGCATGTGTTTAGATGCTTTGATAACATGGACGTATTAGCATGTTAAGCATGCGAATGTTGTGTATATATGAACATGGGAGTTGAACCTTAGGATTAATTAGTCTTGTCTTCGGACATTTGGATTAACAAACTTTGGAGCCAAGTTAGAAGCACATTTACCTGACGTGATTTCTAGCAAGGAATCTAAGTAGGTTATCCAAATTGACGCGACACTCTTGTCGGTTCTCCTCGGTGTGTGGAGTTTGTTTAGCATGAACCTATGTGACTACGTGTTAGCATGCTTATGTGGTTCGTGCTTATATGTTGCATCTTAAGTTTTGTGTTTCTTTTATGTAGACATAATGTCTGCGTAGAGAGGGTGAGGTCGTGGTCGAGGCCGTGGCCATGGTTTTGGCCAAGGAGATGTGCCTATCCCTGATGCTGGGGATGCAAATGCTCCCCAAGAACTGATAGACGCGACTGAGTTGCTATGTGTGCTGGGTGGTTCTATCCAGCAGCTGGTTGAGGCCACTAGAGGTGAGACCGCTAGAGAGAGAGAGAGAGAGTGCCTGAGTTGAGGGCTACGGTGGTGATGCGAGAGTTTAAGCGTATGGATCCACCTACTTATGATGGAGATCCTGATCCTATAGTGGCGACAAAGTGGATGGACCTAGTAACCCAGATCCTTGATATATTACAGATTGTGAAGGATGATTTGCAGGTTTCTTTTGCCTTGTTTTAGTTGAGGGGTGATGCTCACGAGTGGTGGAAGTGTGCCTGGAACACTGTGGGTGTCACATGGGCAGCTTTCACTGGAGTTTTTCTAGAGAAATATTTTCCATCTTCATCCAGATACTTGTATAGAGAGGAGTTCTATACTCTCACCCAAGGAGCGATGGGCTTTATGTAGTACGAGGCCAGGTTTACTAGTCTGTCCTGGTTTGCACCGGAGTTGGTGGTGATAGACGAGCTGAGGTCGATGTGGTTTGAGTAGGGTTTGAGACCAGCGATAAGAGAGAGAGTGGCCGGCATGGGGCTACGTGTGTTTACAGAGCTAGTGGAGGCTGCAGCGAGGATTAAGAATACCTTGACTAAGATTTGGATTTCCAAAGTGGCCAGGACACCGTAGGATGGGACAGAGGTACAGACAGGTGGGCATTTCGACAAGAGGTAGAAGTTCTCTGGCCTTAGTTTTCATCCATTTGGATTACCACAGCAGTTCTCTGCACCATCACCATCGGTAGCTTCGTCGGGGACATCAGAGTAGAGGGAAGTTAGATGTTATCAGTGTGGACAGCTAGGGAACCGTGTGTCAATTTCCCGTAGCCGAGGCAGTACTAGGATCCACAGTTAAAGCAGTCTTAGAGTCCCAAATAGGATCATTCACAAGGGAGAAGGCCGCCTATTAATTTTGGATTTGGCCAGAGTGGACATATTCGTAGGAATTTTCCCCAGAGAGAGTGCGGCGAGCACTGTAGGCACACTAGAGGGTTCATTTATGCAGGATCGATAGCAGCATCCTGCAGTTCAAACATCCCAAATTGCAAGTGGGGGTGCTTCAGTTCAGTCGGTGCGGCAGTCGATAGTGCCAGGTTATAGAAGACAGGCTAGGATGACGCAAGGCCGAGTGTATGCCCTTGTAGGTCCCAGTTCTTCCAGGGCACCAGTTGTGCTTGATGATGATGCAGCTATTACTCCAGCGAGTAGAGGTACTTTCTGAGTATGCAGGTTTTCTGCCAGTTTCTTCAATTCATCTTTGGGGGTTGGTGATAGACTCTGTGGGTGGTGTGCTGTGTTTAGACAGCGGTTGGAGAAGATGTGAGATTGGGGTGAGTTGTAGATCATGTGTCTTTGAGATAGTTAGCCGTTGTTTAGGATGCATGACTTTGTTTAACTATATCCTAGGATTGGTTTGGCTAACCATCTCTTATGCTTGTGTCGATTGCGATCGACGATTTATTTCTCTTTGGCCTTGTGCTGAATTTCGGAGACAAACTTCCTTTAAAGGGGTAGAGTTGTGAGATCCTGTCCCATTTTCTTTTTCGGTGTTTTTTGGCACGTGTTTTTTATTTTTGTTTTAGCATGTTAATACGTGTTTTTATGCATGTTCGAGTGTAGAGATGCATGCGGGGTTGGTTCCCGGGGCCGTTGGGTGTTGTGGTGAGAATTTTAATATATATATATATGTATATATATATATATATATTTTTTCGTGGCCTATACATATCTGGCGTTAGATATTTTCAAAATGTATTTTCAAAACTTACAAGCTAAGTTTTTTTTTTTCTCTCTGCCTTCTCTCTAACTTCTCAGGGGCCCAGCGCTTGATTTTTAATGATCCAACAGTTGATTCTTGTTATTGGCACGGTGGGCTACGCGTTCATCCAGTCAAAATTTTATTCCGACGAAGCTCGATTTTGCACGTGGATCGAGACATCAAGTTTTTAACTCAACGAGATAGGATCTTAGATTCTCATGTCTTACAAGGGTGCTACGTGTATTCGTTCATATTTTTACCTTTTTAAAATGCATGAAATCGCTTTATGTTTCAAACGTTGGTTTTGGGGTCCAAAACCATTTTTGATCAATTTTGGTTGGATGAAATCGAGTTTTGAGAGTTCCTTTCAAGGTTTTAGTGTTAGCCTTGGGCGTGTGTTTGTCTGAGGGTGCTGGATGGGACTTTGGAGACTTGGTTTCGGGTTCGAGAGTGCCGAAACAGTAGATTAGAAACTATTTCCGCAATGGGTCAGTCGACTGAACTGGGTTGTTCAGTCGACTGGATTGTAGGCTGAGGGGTTCAGTCGACTGACCCTGGGAGTTCAGTCGACTGAGTTGCTTCTGTTTTGTTTTTCTGTTTTCCAGTGTGTTTTCAGTCGACTTATCGTGTGGGTTCAGTCGACTGAGTTGGTTCTGTGTGGGTTTTTGGTGGTTTTGGTTGGTCGTGTGGTGGCCTCTCGGTCGATTGGGTTATGAGACTCAATCGACTACTCTCCACTAGTGGTTTTTCAGTTGGTAGGATTATGGGGTCCTGTCAACGGAAGTCACGGAGTGGGTGTTGGTCATTTCATGCGGAGTGTTAGTGTGTGGTTATGTGCGTGGTGGTGTGTGTATTGTTGGGTGCAGGGAGTGTGGGTTCGTTGTTTGTTTTAAAGATGAGGTTTTAGTGAGAATAGTTTTGTGGGAGATTTTGTGTTGGCCTTTGGTTAGGTCGTGTTCAATAAGTTGTTGGTTATGTTGGGTGTCTGGCATGAGATGTCGTGATGAGTTGTGTGGCATCGTTATGTGGAACGTCGTGGTCATATGTGTTTCTGTGCTTATAGAACTACGGTTAGTTTTACTCTTGCATGTTGTAGGACGGGTATGTGGTTCTATGTAGTCGTATGTAATCTTATGCAGTCATTGTGTATCGAAGCTCTATTGTTTTGTGTGCATGGGTTGCTCTGGTTAAAACACTGGTTTTAAAATTGTATATGTTGGGGAAGATTTTGGTCCCTCGGTAAAAGTCCGTAAAGATACATATGAGGGGCGAATTTTGGTTCTACAGTGAAAGTCCGTGAGGATATCTGTTGGCTCTGGTCAATAATGCATTAGTTGGGGCGGATAGTGGTCCTATGGTGAAAGTCCGTGAAGCTATATGATGGGGGCGTATGTGGTCCTACGATTTTACTTCGTGAAGTTATATGTTAATTCTGCATGTGTTGCATTGTATAAATGGCGTGTGTTGCATGTGGGGCTCGTGGGAGTCTTGGCTCGTAGGAGTCGATCTTTGCTGGTGAAGCATTGTACTATATATATCAAATTATTTTCTAGGCTCTTATGAGTCGTGATACAAAACCGTTTTCAAAATTATTTTCTTTGAGGCTATTGGGTGTTCTCGTATAAACCCGTTTTTCAACTGTTTTCATCTGAGACTCGTATGAGTTAAGATATAAAAATTATTTTCCTTGGGACTCCTGTGAGTCATTGTCCAAAACTATGTTTAAAATGTTTTCCTCAGGAACTTGAATGAGTTCGAATTCAAATCGTTTTTAAAACCCATTTTTATGGCTCGTGTGAGTCAAAAACTACACCTTGTTTTCCGAGCATGTTTTGTTTATATTACATGTTTGTCTAGTTTCTGCTGAGTTTTGGCTCACGGTGTGAGATTTAAAATATTTTTCAGGTACCGATCACGCAGGTTGATTCAGGGTTGCCGGTTGAGGCAAAAGATCTATAGTCTTCCTTTTTGTTCTTTTGAACCATGTATGTTTATATGTTTTCCTGTGTTGGAACCGTATAAGGTAAGCTTTTTTTGCAAATATATTAAAAGCATGTTTTACTTTACGAGTAAATACCAGGTTTGTCATTTTATCTGATTGTTTGTGGATATTTTACGTGACCTGGAGTTTGGGGCGTGACATCAGATCTCCCACTGCAACTGCTATCACATTTGTATTATTGCCCATATGCAAGTAAATCTCTCCATCACTAAGTTGTCGGATTTCTTGGAACCTCTGCAATGAATTGCAGACATGATCAGTGACTCCCGTATTTACACACTAGGTTCCGGTAGATAACACCACTAAACATATTTCTACAACCAGTGAACAGAAATTACCATATTTGTTTTGCTTTCTGAGAAATACTGAACATAGCTCTTTCTAGTGCCGTGTCTGGTTCTAGTAAAAACATCTGTTTTTCGACTTTTTCACACTAGTATGTGGCACTCTGACTACCCTAAAAACCGTGTCACCCTATTTATGAACTTTTTTCTTCTTCATACCTTTCAGCCCAGAGGAAGAACACTTTTGAAAAACAAACACATTTTCTAGTATCGAAGGAATACCATTTGTAGTTAAAGCTATATCCAAATTACTTTTCAGTCAACAAAATTTGGTCCCATAAGATTGTTTTATTTGAGTATTGAAGCGAGTGGGTTGAAAGCCATTTTAATCTTGAGAATCACATAATTAAAAAAAATACTGCTAATTATGACAAGTAAAACTTTGAATTTATTTTAATTTGGTTCTCTCTACCATTTTAAAAGAAATTCGCCAGCAGCTTGAAGCCCTGTGAATAGCATGCCTCGATGGGAGGACGTTTTCTATCCATCGTATTACCAGACAGGTCAATTCCTATTAATTTTACTATATAGGTAACTGACCCTACCAAGTAAAATTAAATAACTGACATAGTTTCGGTCTAGTATATAATAGCAGTGACCTAGATGGAGAGGATACTATTATATATAGCTAAGTGTTAACCATCACCTAGTTCTAGATCAATCGCTTCGTAATGAACTCTTCAGAAGGAGAAATAATCCACACTAACAATTATCCAAAATTATCCCTAAAGGAGGTTTGTACTGGCGATACCACAATTAATCTGTCCGATGGAGAGGAAGGCCTCACTGCTAACACACAGGGTTTAATTGCATCGTTTACAAACTGGTGATGGAGACCACATGATTTATCTGTGAATAAATTTTCTCTCCCACTTATATTTTTAAAATATTTTTTAGGGTTATAAAAATTCGTTTAATTAAAATAAATTTATTAATTTTAAAAACCACACGGTCTGAAAAAATCAAATATCTTTCCGTGTATACGATTCCAAGATTTCGAATTGCTAAATTATTTTTTTATGTTTAAATGCGTAACAAATAAAATTTAATAAATGCACAGTTTTTCTTTCACCTTTTCAGTTAAGGTAGTGATTAAAGGTATTTATTTATTTATTTTTTCTTCCAACATTTTTTGAAAACTAGTAACTTATTTAGATTAAATATTTTTCCATTTAATTAATTCATAATTCAGAGTTAATTCTCACATTTTTCAATATAGCCGATTTTATGAAAAATCAACTTAAACATGATATTTTGTAAAAAAATATCTAAATTTTTTTATTTAATTAAAATTAATTAATTAAAAATTTTTAATTTTATTTTTCTTTACAAAATATTTTAATTAAAATTGAATTTTTGAATTAATTAAATTAACAGAATAAATAAAATAGATATACAACATCCACGCAGTTCATATATATATAAACATGATATGCATATATCCTAATTTTATGATCAAATAGAAACTCTGATGAGTTACAGTTTCCTATTCAAAGATAAGCTGTAAGAGTTTCAATCATTTAAAACATCTGCTTGTCGGTATTCAGATTGTATTAGGATTCTCTGATACTAAATGATATACAAATATATCATATATAAGTCACGAATATATCAAAAATCGATCAAAAATAACCCTGGACTAGCTCAAAACCACCGGCCACCACCAGCTCGCCAGCGCCGCCTTGTGCTGCCATCTTCAGGCAGCTTTTGTCCCCTCATCTGAACTCTATTTTCGACGCTTTTTATATAAAAAAAATAGCTCTAAAAAATAAGTATCTTTTTGCTTAAAAATTTGCTCAAAAATTGCCCAAAAAATAGCCCAAAAATTTGCCTGAAGAAGCCGCCACCTGCCACTAGCCACCAGCACTGCCGCCCATTTGGGCATTTTTCGGTGGCTCTTTGGTGCTTGTTTTTTTTTGAAAAAATAGTACAAGTATCTAGCAACCTGTTGCTTCAAAAAATTCCTAGAAAACAGTTTGAAAAGCACCCGAAAATAGCCCCCGAATAGCGCCGCCGCTGCCACCGGAATGTCGCCTATTTTACCGCCTGTTTTTTTTTTGTTTTTGGCCCAATTTTTTTCTGATTTTTAGACAGTATTTTAAGGTATGTTTTCTATTAATTTATGCTTAAAGAATTACTCAAAAAATAGTTCCAAAAACAACTCGAAAAATCATCAAAATTGCCGCCAGCAAAGCCGCCTGTGGTAGGCTGCTTTGGTTATCTTTTTTGTTGTTTTTGACTTATTTTTACTGTTATTTTTAATGCATAAATATTCCAGAAAACTAATCAGAAAAAACTATTTAAAATCGTTAAAAACTTACTGCTATCCGTGGCCTGTAAAACCCCGAAACCATCGCCTATTCTCCGTGTTCTTGGATATTCAACTTGTTCTTAAATAATCTAAACAGATATTTAAAAACAAATAACTAGCTAATGCATCGATCCTATGTTCCGAAAGCTGAAATTCGATCTATCACAGTTAACTCCTGTGATTAAAAAAAATAATCATCATTCAAAATCATTCAGTCAAACATGAAATAAATGACGATCATAAAACTGCAAAATCAAGTTAGCACAGTTCTAAAACTATCCGGCCCCGATAATCGTAAACAAAAAATAAAACGGCTCTTATACCAATTGTTAGAGGCAAAACTGCAAATATAACGCCCCTAACCCCAGGAACCCATGGATACAACCCAAATTGGCCCACATAAAAGTTACCAACAATGACTTTCTTAATAACAACATTTTATTTCCTTTAAGCAATCATAAACGATTCCAACTTTACAAAACCACGCAAAAATTAATGGCATTATGTATCCAACTTTAAATTCTCATGTTAATTACATTCATCCACTTTACATTACATACGAACATAACTCAAATGCTGTGAAACAAATCTTTCCTTTAGCTTTTCCCCACGTGCATCATCTGCCCTGGTATGGTCCTGGATCTTTAAAACCTGAAATGGTTTTATATATATATATGAGCCGAAGCTCATAGGATAAAGACCAACTCTGTGCTAAGCATGATTTGTGAGGTGTGATGGATGCAACCGGAATAATAATACAAGTTCCATAAATTCATTATTTATTTCCACGCACGCCAAGTTATTCATACATTAAACCTTTTTTTTTTCAACATTCCTTTCTTTCACATTTATTCCTATCACCCGATTTTTCACATAAACCAAATCACATTTTTATTACCCAATTTATCACAAAATCGTATCATAACAATGAACTGGCGTCGAGCATAACTTATAGAAACCCCACCCTATTTTTCCAATAGGCTACGCGAAACCATTAGGTAATAGATAGCTCTATAACTCACCACGACACAACACCACATTTCAGGAGCTAACCCGTGGGCATGTGGTCCCCATCTTGCGCAAGTTTTCGGTCTTTCACCGCGGATCCGCCAGGCCAACTTAATTCACATCAAACCATACAGTTCATTGAAATCAAGTGTTTAGTTTTCACATTTAATCTTTGAATATATAAACCTTCGCGGGTTTTCACCGCAGGACCGCAGCCCCTCATTATGCACATTCCACATTTGAAATTTTCACATGTTGGTTCACATTTCACAATTTGTTCTTCATTGTAAAATCACGTTCCGTTCAAGTATTTCACAATGTCTTTCATATCTCATGCATCATGCACCATTACTTCAACATGCAAATCCTCATAAATTTTCATATTATTAAGCAATGTCATCACGCCTCAACACAAGATTAAAT
>JAULJZ010192397.1:0-20769 GCA_032270985.1 Heliamphora pulchella | reverse complement strand
TCAGGCCATTTGGAGTTGGTGGTCGCCACAATGCAAGTTGGCGGTCGCCATGTTTTTGAAAGGTTCTACAAAGTTCTTTGGCGGTCGCCATGATGGAAGTTGGCGTTCACCGTGATAGAATGTGGCGGTCGCCATATTTGGCTAGGGTTTCTACAAAGTTCTATGGTGGTCGCCATTGTAAGAGTTGGCGGTCGCCTTACTTGGGCAGTAAGTTTCGAAGGTTCGACAAAATTTCATTGGTTTGAAGGTTTCGGATTCAAATACCGAGCTTGGATCACTTCCTGAGGATCAAACTGAGGCACTATTCCACCTATTTTTATCATCGAATTCGTCTAAAATTGGGCGGGATCAAATTGCGGTGTCTATAATCATGCCCCATTACTGCTTTCGGGTATGGCAGCACGACCCGTTCAGTTACACAAACTCTTCTTCTCTTTCAAATGTTTGCAGACGTGCAAAGAAAAGGAGGCGTCCTGCAAGTGAATCTCTCCATCCTTTCCAATCATGGTGCTCGAGGTCAACTTCTCTTCCCAACAGCTATTTGCCCTCTCCATTTCATCTACGATCTGCAGCTTATACAACTTCTAGGTTTCTTGATTGAACCTCCTTTTTTCTTTTGTTCTTCTGAATTCTTATCAGTCGACGATGATCTGAATTGATAATTCTGAATGGATGCGAAATGGTGATTACTCCCCCGTAAGGTTTCAAGCCCATGCCGACGCTGTTGTTCTAATTTGCGGAGTCAAAACCCAAATCTCTCCACAATTGTTTCATTGTCCGATTCATTTTTTTTTGTTTATATTTGATGTGAGTGATGAAATCTTTGGGATTTGCAGTCTAATCTAAAGAATATGGCGGGTGTTGTAATAATGGCGGTGTGCTTCTTCACTTGGCTATGCTTTCATGATTGCTTGGAATAGTTTTGATGACAATGAGAATTTAATTGTTGTTTCTGGCGTTAAGTTCATTATTCCTCTTGCACAATAACAAAAAATTTGGTAATTAAAAATTTAGAATGTAAAGCAACGCGGTAGTGCTTCTAATCTTTGAACTTGAAAAGAGTTAGAAATATGTAGAAAATCAATTTGTATGCCTTTTTAGTTAATGAAACTTCAGGCTTGGTTGGTAGCATATTGAGTTTTATGTGTGAACACTTGCTATTTATTTTTGAGTTATTTCAGATATCATCCACTAGCAACTGATGGGATTCAATAAGATAGAAGAGATAAATAATACTGGGCATCTCAATAATTTTATTTAATATCAGAAGATTATGAATAAGATTATGTATATAGTGATAGGTTTGGTTCATGTTTTGTTATAGCAGAATAAAGAATGGGACGAAAGTTATAGAATTATTGTTGACAGTTGGATAAGGAGAAATAATACCGAAGGGTTTTAGATTAGAATTAGTTACCTCGAAATTATAGAAAATTTACCAAACTATTAGTCCGAATTCCACTATACAAACGTGGTACTATCTATCCCAAAGAGAAAGAAAAAATTGGTGCCCCTCCATTGCAAATTTCTCCAATGAGGTCGAATACGTGGCAACTTCTAGAGCAACCAAGGAGGCCGTTTGGCTCAGGAACTTCCTGTTGGATCTAGATGTGGTGCCTTCAGTTCAGTCGGCTATTACACTTTATTGTGACAATAGCGGAGCTGTTGCAAACTTGAAGGAGCTAAGAGTTCACAAGAAAAAAAACACATTGAGTGTAAGTATCACCTGATACGAAAATTGTACAGAGGGGTGATGTTGCTATGACCAAGATTGCATCAGGAGACAACCTTGTAGATCCTTTTACAAAGATCTTACTGGTTAAGACTTTTGATAGTCATGCAGAGGGCATGGGAGTAAGATGTATAGCAGCATGATTTTGAGTATAAATGAGAGATTGTCAGGGTTGTATACTAAAAATCATGAATTTTTTTTTGGTTTTCGTATTTATTTTTATTTTAATAAAATTATTTTTTTATTTTATGAGAATCTTAATGAGCAATGTATGCAATATCATTTCTTTAATGTTATGTATGGTTGTCCTTTATTCTGTACAGTATTTAATATGGTATGTAGAGTACGGCATGCACAAAAAAGAGCAGATTATAGGTTCTTGCAGAATATAAGTTTGGTTCACAGTTTAAATGCAAATGGACAAACCATCAATGCGACTGTAGCAGAGAGTTTTAGTAAACCTGTCTTAATTATAGGGAACAGATAATAGCGTCGTTTATTGTTCTGACTCGCTGTGCTAGTGCACTTTGTGTATATTGAATAGGACCACATTGGGATAATTAATTATATATTGACTATATATATTAATTTACACACCAAGGTTATTATAACTGCTTAAACTTTTAATCCCGAAATGATTATTATTTTTGTATATTTAATATCCGTTATTTTGATTCATTAGAAAGTGCGATCTTTTATGGGTCTATAGTCCAAGTGAGTTGGATAGCGGCATTAATTATATGGTGAATATTAATTATTGACAGAATCCACATCCCAATTATTTGGGATTGACGATACCCCCTTAAGGATGCTTATAAGTTTTGACCGAGCACAACACTGCGAGTGGATTTAATTATCCAGCGGTCAAATAAGTTAAGCGAAATGGCTTAAATATTTTTGAAGATGCCAATTAAATTAAATTATCAGTAATTAAATTTAATTGACGGATATCGAGAATCTTAACGTGGGGAGATGAGTTAAGCATTTAACAATACGAGCTCAAGGCAAATTGGTCTTGAGATTATGGCTAAGAGTGCAGTTACAGTTCCTTATTGATATAAACTGTAATTTAGTACTTTATGAAAATTATAGAAACCGCTGCAAGATTTTCATAATTACAGAAATCGCTGAAAGATTTGCATATTTGCAGAAATCACTGGATAGGTATCTGGATTACATAAGAAGTCTAAGTCATAATTATTCCACAGGTCCCTACTGTAGCTCTATAAACATGCGGGTAGGCTGAACCAAATTCATAAGTTGTCTTTTAAAACTAAGGTTGTCTAGGTTCTGCCGGTACCAGTTCTCGAAGATTGTAACCCAAACGGCATTCAGGAATCACATCGGGAATACAGTAGAAGGTCTGACTGTAGCTTTAAGTTAGAAATTAAAGTTTGTAGTTGGAGAATCGACCAGAAGGTATTCATCTGAATTAACTATGGTGGCACAGGTTTTATTTTGATCGTTCGACATCAAAAAAATTTATCTAGAGCCTGTTTCGGCAATTGCCCGTCCAATTTTATTTTTTCGACAAATAGTTTACAAATCAATGATCTGGGCAGTTTTTCCCTCCAACAATGCTATAACTATCAAAACATATAACTACTTCGATAAGGACCAAAACCATTGAAAGAAACATAAAGGGTCTACTAAAATTTCCAGAATTGAAGTGAAAGGAATGTAACCATGTGGAATTTGCATCCACCGATGTTTGATGGCTCCTCAAAACTCAAATAGCCTTGAATGATCGTGAGAAGAAAATGCTCACCAAAAGAGGAAAACAAGTACTGCCTTTTATAACAAAGAAAAATGGGCACTAGAAATGGATCCAGAGATCTTCCATTACAAGCATGTGCAAATGAATATAAGAGCTGCATATGGTATCCTGAACTAGAAGCCATTAAAAAAAGAATGCATATTGTACTACTCTATCCTTCTAGAACTTTTTAGATTCTTTTTGTTTTCTTTAATTCTTTTTGCATCTCGATTTTCATTTCTTTTCTATTGAATCTAACATTCAATAAGCTTTTCCTTATTGTAGGTTTATAAATTTGTAAGGATATATGTAAATAAATATAAATAAATTCTGTAAAGAAAAATAAATCTAAGAACCCATCTCCCTCACCAGAGACAAAAAATCACACAGAGGAAAACCCTTCCCACCAGAATACCATTTTCTCCAGAACACATCTTTGTATATGCATGTAAAGATTTCAAATATATACACGCACTTTCATGATTTTAGATTTCCTTATGCTTGCAAGGAATAACTTGAATATAATAGATGATTCAAAATCATTTTTTGTGCGAACAGATTAGTAAGTTTTATCAGAGGACTCGTGGTGAACGGCCTCATCGGCAGAGGCGTAACCGCCAGAGAAAAAATGGTGGTCGACGGCGATTGATGGTGGTGGAGAAAGAGAGAGATCAGAGAGAGAGAGAGAACGGTGACCTTGGATGGTGTAATGGCGGGTTTGCCCCATTTATAGCAGAGAAGGGCAGCGGTGGGAGATGCTAGAGGGTTTTTTGCACCGAAAAAATGAGAGGCAAAGAAAAATCGGAGATGAGACAAAGGCGAGAGAGAGAGACAGAGAACGTGAGAGAGAAAAGGGAACGGCAAAGGCATAGAAGTGGGAGGAGTGGAGCGCGCAAGATGAAGGAAGAGTCTGGTTGTTGGGTTTTTAAAAATGGACGGCTAAAATTAAATTTTAAAATCTAATGACTGAAAAAAATTTGAGTCATCATGCCCCAATACTGCTTTCGGGTATGGTAGCACGACCCGTTCGGTTACACAAACTCTTCTTCCCTTTCAAATGTTCACAGACGCGAAAAGAAAGAGAGGCGTCCTGCAAGTGAATCTCTCCATCCTCTCCAATCATTGTGCTCGAGGTCAACTTCTCTTCCCAACACCTATTTGCCCTCTCCATTTCTCCCATGATATGTTGCTTATACAAATTCTAGGGTTCCTGATTGAACCTCCTTTTTTCTTCTGTTCTTCTGAATTCTTATTAGTCGACGATGATCTGAATTGATAAATGTATCCGAAATGGCGATTGCTCTCTCATAAGGTTTCAAGCTCAACCCGACACTGTTATTCTAATTTGCAGAGCCAAAACCCAGGTCTCCCCACAATTGTTTCACTAACCGATTCATCTTTTTAGGGTTTATATTTGATGTGAGTGATGAAATGTTTTGGATTTGTAGTCTCATCCGAAGAATACGGTGGGTGTTATAACAATGGTGGTCAGCTTCTTCGCTTGGCTATGTTTTCATGACTCCTTGGAATAGTTTTGATGACAATGAGAATTCAATTACTACTTCTAGCGTTGAGTTCCTTATTCCTCTTGGCACAATCACAAAAGATTCGGTAATTAGAAATTTAAAATATAAAGGAACGCGCCAGTGCATCTAATCTTTGAACTTGAAAAGAGTTAGAAATATGTAGAAAATCAATTTGTATAATTTTAGAGTTAATGAAACTGCAGGCTTGGTTGGTAGCATATTGAGTTTTATGTGTGAATACTTGCTATTTATTTTTGAGTTATTTCAGATATAATCTGCTAACAGCTGATGGGATTCAATATGATAGAAGAGATAAATAATACTGGGCATCTCAATAATTTTTTTTAATATCAGAGGATTATGAATAAGATTATGTATATAGGGAGAAGTTAGGTTCATATTTTGTGAAAGTGGAATAAAGAATGGGATGAAAGTTATAGAATTATTGTTGACAGTTGGATTAGGAGAAATAATACCGGAGGGTTCTAGATTTGTATTAGTTAGTTTGGAATAATATGAAATTTACCAAACTATTAGTTCGAATTCCACAATACAAATGTGGGACTATCTACCCCAAAGAGAGAGAAGAAATTGGGGAACCTCCATTGCAAATTCCACCATGGAGGCCGAATACGTGGTAGCTTCTGAAGCAACCATGGAGGTCGTTTGGCTCAGGAACTTCCTGTTTGATCTAGATGTGGTGCCTTCAGTTCAGTCGGCTATTACATTTTATTGTGACAGTAGCGGACCAGTTGCAAACTTGATGGAGCCAAGAATCCACAAGAAAGAAAAACACATTGCGTGTAAGGATCACATGATACGAGAAATTGTACAGAGGGGTAATGTTGCTGCGACCAAGATTGTATCAGGAGACAACCTTGCAGATCCTTTTACAAAAATCTTACCGACTAAGACTTTTGATAGTCATGTAGAGGGCATGGGAGTTAGATGTATGGCCGTATAGTTTTAAGTATAAGTGAGAGATTGTCAGGGTTGTATACTAAAAACCATGGATTTAATTTTTTTTGTTGGTTTTAGAATTTAATTTTAATTTAATAAAATTATTTTTTTATTTTATGAGAATCTTAATGAGCAATTGTTTGCAATATCATTTCATTAATGTTATGCATAATTGTCATTTATTCTGTACAGTATTTAATCTGGTATGTAAAGTACGGCTTGTACACAGAAGATCAGATTATAGGTTTTGCAGAATATATGTTTGGTTTACAGTTTAGATGGAAATGAACAAACCATCGGTACGATTGTACTGCAGAGTTTTAGTAGGCTTGTCTTAGTTATAGGTAACAGATAATAGCGTCGTCTATTGTTCCGACTCGCTGTGCTAGTACAATTTGTGTGTATTGAATAGGATCACATTAGGAAAATTAATTTTATATATACTATATAAATTAATTTACACTCCAAGGTTATTATGAGTACTTAAACTCTTAATCACGAAATAATTCTTATTTGCGTATATTTAATATTCATTGTTTCGATTCATTAGATGGTGCGATCTTTTATGGGTCTATAGTCCTAGTGAGTTGGATAGCGGTATTAATTATATGGTGAATATTAATTACTGATGGAATCCGCGTCCCGATTGTTCAGGATTGACGATACCACCTTAAAGAAGCTTATAAGTTTTGACCAGGCCAAACCCTGCAGGTGAATTTAATTATCCAATAGTCAAATAAGTTAAGCGAAAGAGCTTAAAAAATTTGAAAGATGCCGATTAAATTAAATTATCAGTAATTAAATTTAATTGGCAAATATCGAGAATCTTAATGTGAGAAGATGAGTTAAGTATTTAATAACAGGAGCTCAATTCAAATTGGTCTTGAGATTATAGTTAAGAGTGTAGTTACAATTCTTTAGTGGTATGAACTGTAATTTAGTATTTTATAAAAATTACAGAAATCGCTGCAAGATTTTCATAATTACAGAAATCGCTGAGAGATTTTCATATTTAGAAAAATCGCTGTACAGGTATCTGGGTTACACTCGAAGTCTAAGTCATAATTAATCCGCAGATCCCTGCTGTAGCCCTATAAATATGTGGGTAGGGTGAACCAAATTTATAAGTTGTCTTTTAAAAGTAAGGTTGTCCTGGTTCTGCAGGTACCAGTTCTCGAAGGATCGTAGCCCACACTACATTCGGGAATCACATTGGGAATACAGTAGATAGTCTGAGTGGAGCTTCAACTCGAAAATCAATGTTCGTAGTTGGAGAATCGACCAAAAGGTATTCATCTGAATTAACTGTGGTGGCACGAGTTTTATTTTGATCGTTCGACATCAAAAAAAATTTATCTAGAGTCTGTTTCGGCGATTGCCCATCCAATTTTATTTTTTCAAGAAATAGTTTACAAATCAATGACCTTGGCCATTTTTCTCCAACAATGCTATGGCTATCAAAACATATAACTACTTCGATAAGGACCAAAACCATTGAAAGAAACATAATAGGTCTACTAAAATTTCAGAATTAAAGTGAAATGAATGTAACCATGTGGATTTTGCATCCACTCATGTTTGATGATTCCGCAAAACTCAAATAGCCTTGAATGATCGTGAGAAGAAAATGCTCACCAGAAGTGGAAAACAAGAGCTCCCTTTCATAACAAAGGAAAATTGGCACTAGAAACAGATCCAGGGATATTTGATTACAAGCATGTGCAAATGATTATTATTTGCGTATATTTAATATTCGTTATTTTGATTCATTAGAGGGTGTCATCTTCTGTAGGTCTATAGTTCTGGTGAGTTGGATAGCGGTATTAATTATATGGTGAATTTTAATTATTGACAGAATTCGCACCCGATTGTTCGGGATTGACGATAACGCGTTAAGGAAGCTTATAAGTTTTGACCCGGCCAAACCCTGCAGGTGAATTTAATTATCCGGCGGTCAAATAAGTTAAGCGAAAGGGCTTATGAAATTTTATAAATGCCGATTAAATTAAATTATTTGTAATTGAATTTAATTAGTGGATATCAGAAATCTTAACGTAGGAAGATGAGTTAGGCATTAATAACAGGAGCTCAATGAAAATTGGTCTTGAGATTATGGCTAAGAGTGCAGTTACAGTTCTTTAGTGATATGAACTGTAATTTAGTGTTTTATGAAAATTGCAGAAATCGCTGCAAGATTTTCATAATTACATAAACTTCTGAGAGATTTGCATATTTACAGAAATCACTGGATAGGTATTTTGGTTTCACTAAAAGTCTAAATCATAATTATTTCACAGATCCCTACTGTAATCCTATAAATATGCGGGTAGACTGAACCAAATTCACAAGTTGTCCTTTATGACTAAGGTTGTCCAGGTTTTATCGATTCCAGTTATCGAAGGATTGTAGCCTAAACTGCGTTCGAAAATCACATCGGGAATACAGTAGAAGGTCTGATCGGAGCTTTAACTCGAAAATTAAAATTCGTAGTTGGAGAATCGGCCAAAAGGTTTTCATTTGAATTAACTATGGTGGCACGAGTTTTTATTTGATCATTCGACATCAAAAAAATTTATCTGGTGCCTGCTTTGGTGATTGCCGGTCTAGTTTTATTTTTTCAAAAAATAGTATAAAAATTATTGATCTTGACAGTTTTCCTCCAACAATGCTATGGCTATCAAAATATATAACTACTTCGATAAGGACCAAAACCATTGAAAGAAACATAAAGGGTTTACTAAAATTTCCATAATTGAAATGAAAGGAATTTAACTATGTGGATTTTGCATCCACCCATGTTTGATGATTCCTCAAAACTCAAATAGTCTTGAATGATCGTGAGAAGAAAATACTCACCAAAAGAGGAAAACAAAAGTTGCCTTTTATAACAAAGAAAAATGGGCACTAGAAATGGATCGAGGAATCTTCCAATACAAGCATGTGCAAATGAATATAGGAGCTGCATTTGTTATCCTGAACTAGAAGCCCATTAAAAAATGAATGAATAGTTTACTACTCTATCATACCAGAACTTTTTAGAATCTTTTTGTTTTCTTTAATTCTTTTTGCTTCTCGGTTTCTATTTGTTTTCGGCTGAATCTAGCATTCAACGTGCTTTGCTTTAATGTAGGTTTATAAATTTGTAAGGATATATGTAAATAAATACAAATAAATTCTGTAAAGAAAAAAATAAATCTAAGAGCCCATCTCCCTCACCAGCTAGCCAACAACCCATCTGGATCTTTAAAAAAACCCAATTTTCAGTGGGTGAAGCTTTGCCCCCACCATTCTTTTTCAGAGACAAACAATTACACACACAGAGGAAAATCCTTCCCACCAGACCACCATTTCCCCCAGAACACATTTTTGTATATGCATGTAAAGATTTCAAATATATACACACACTTTCATGATTTTAGATTTCACTATGCTTGCAAGGAATAACTTGAACATAATAGATTATCCAAAAACATTTTTTTTGTGCGAACAGATTAGTAAGTTTTACCGGAGAACTGGTGGTGAACGGCCTCATCGGCAGAGGTGTAACCGCCAAAGAGAAAATGGTCGACGACGATCGACAGTGGTGGAGAAAAAGAGAGATGAGAGAGAGAGAGAGAACTGTGACGTTGGCTGGTGTAATGGCTGGTTCGCCCCATTTATAGCAGAGAAGAGCAGTGGTGGGAGATGCTAGAGGGTTTTTTTGCGCAGAAAAAATGAGAGGTAAAGAAAAATCATAGATGAGACAGAGGTGAGAGACTGAGATAGAGAACGTGAGAGAGAAAAGGGAACGGCAAAGGCACAGAAGTGGGAGGAGTGGAGCGCGCAAGACGAAGGAAGAGTCTAGCTGTTGGGTTTTTTAAATTGGACGGCTAAAATTAAATTTTAAAATCTAATGGCTGAAAACATTTTGGGGCATCATGCCCCAATGCTACTTTCGGGTATGACTGCCCGACCCTTTCAGTTACACTAACTCTTCTTCCCGTTCAAATATTTACAGACGCGTAAAGAAAGAGAGGCGTCCTGCAAGAGAATCTCTCCATCCTCTCCAATCATAGTGCTCAAGGTCAACTTCTCTTCCCAACACCTACTTGCCCTCTCCATTTCTTCCATGATATCTTGCTTATACAAATTCTAGGGTTCCTGATTTAACCTCCTCTTTTCTTTTGTTCTTATGAATTCTTATCAGTCGACGATGATCTGAATTGATAATTCCGAATGGATGCGAAATGGTGATTACTCCCCCATAATGTTTCAAACCCAAGCCGACGCTGTTATTCTAATTTGCGGAGCCAAAACCCTGGTCTTCCCACAATTGTTTAACTATCCGATTCATTTTTTTAGGGTTTGTATCTAATGTGAGTGATGAAATGTTTTGGATTTGTAGTCTAATCCGAAGAATACGATGGGTGTTGTAACAATGGCAATTAGCTTCTTCGCTTGGCTATGCTTTCATGATTGCTTGGAATAGTTTTGATTACAATGGGAATTCAATTGCTGTTTCTGGCGTTATGTTCATTATTCCTCTTAGCACAATCACAAAAGATTTGGTAATTAGAAATTTAGAATATAAAGCAACGCGGCAGTGCATCTAATCTTTGAACTTGAAAAGAGTTAGATATATGTAGAAAATCAATTTGTATGCTTTCGGAGTTAATGAAACTACAGACTCGGTTGGTAGCATATTGAGTTTTATGTGTGAACACTGCTGTTTATTTTTAAGTTATTTCAGATATCATCCGCAAACAACTAATGGGATTCAATAAGATAGAAGAGATAAAAAATACTGGGCATCTCAATAATTTTTTTTAATATAAGAAGATTATGAATAAGATTATATATATAGTGAGAGGTTTTGTTCATATTTTGTGAAACTAGAATAAAGAATGGGATGAAAGTTATAGAATTATTGTAGACAGTTGGATCAATAGAAATAATACTGGAAGGTTCTAGATTAGAATTAGTTACCTTGGAATAATATGTAATTACCAAACTATTAGTCCGAATTTCACAATACAAATGTGGGACTATCTACCCCAAAGAGAAAGAAAAAATTGGTGCACCTCAATTGCTAATTCCACCATGGAGGCCGAATACGTGGCAGCTTCTGAAGCATCCAATGAGGTCGTTTGGCTCAGGAACTTCTTGTCGGATCTAAATGTGTTGCCTTCAGTTCAGTCGGCTTTTACATTTTATTGTGACAATAGCGGACAGGTTGTAAACTTGAAGGAGTTAAGAGTCCACAAGAAAGAAAAACACGTTGAGCGTAAGGACCACATGATACGAGAAATTATACAGAAGGGTGATGTTGCTGTGACCAAGATTGCATCAGTAGACAATGTTGCAGATCCTTTTACAAAGATCTTACTAGTTAAGACTTTTGATAGTCATGCAGAGGGTATGAGAACCAGATGTATAACAGCGTGATTTTGAGTATAAGTTAGAGATTTTCAGGTTTGTTTACTAATAATCATGAATTTATTTTTTTTAGTTTTAGTATTAAATTTTATTTTAATAAAATTATTATTTTTATTTTATGAGAATCTTAATGAGCAATGTATGCAATATTATTTTTTAATGTTATGCATGGTTGTCCTTTATTTTGTACAGTATTTAATCTGGTGTGTAGAGTACGGCTTACACATAAAAAATCATATTATAGTTTCTTGCAGAATATAAGTTTGACTTACAGTATAGATGGAAATGAACAAATCATCAGTACGACTGTAGTACAGAGTTTTAGTAGGCATATCTTAATTATAGGGAATAGATAATAGCGTCGTCTATTATTTCGACTCGTTATGCGATTACACTTTTGGTGTATTGAACAGGACCACATTGGGATAGTTAATTTTATACTGACTATATAAATTAATTCACACCCCAAGATTATTATAAGTGCTTATACTTTTAATTCTAAAATAATTATTATTTTTGAATATGTAATATTCGTTGTTTTGATTCATTAGAGGGTGCGATCTTTTATGGGTCTATAGTCTCAGTGAGTTGGATAGCGGTATTAATTATATGGTGAATATTAATTATTGACGGAATCCACATCCCGATTGTTTTAAATTGACGATACCCTCTTAAGGAAGTTTATATGTTTGGACTGGGCCAAACCATGCAGGTGGATTTAATTATCCGATGGTCAAATAAGTTTAGCGAAATGGCTTAAGAATTTTAAAGATGCTGATTAAATTAAATTATCAATAATTGAATTTAATTGGCGGGTATCGAGAATCTTAACGTGGGGAGATGAGTTAAGTATTTAATAACATATGTTCAATGCAAATTGGTCTTGAGATTATGGTTAAGAGTGAAGTTACAGTTCTTTAATAGTATCAACTGTAACCAAGTGGATTTTGCATCCACCCATGTTTGATGGTTCATCAAAACTCAAATAGCCTTGAATGACCGTTAGATGAAAATGCTCACAAAAAGATAAAAACAAGCGCTGCCTTTTACAACTAAGGAAAGTTGGCACTAGAAATGGATCCAGGAATCTTCTATTACAAGCATGTGCAAATGAATATAGGAGCTGCATCGAGTATCCTAAACAAGAAGCCCTTTAAAAAAGAATGAATAGTTTACTACTCTATCCTACTAGAACTTTTTAGATTACTTTTGTTTTCTTTAATTCTTTTTGCTTACCAGTTTCCATTTGTTTTCTGCTAAATTTAACATTCAACATGCTTTTTTTTACTGTAGGTTTATAAATTTGTAACGATATTTGTAAATAAATACAAATAAATTCTGTAAAGAAAAATAAATCTAAGAACCCATCTCCCTCATCAGCTAGCCAACAACCCATCTAGATCTTTAAAACAACCTCATTTTCAGTGGGTGAAGCTTTGCCCTCACCATTATTTTTCAGAAACAAAAAATTACACACACAGAGGAAAACCCTTCCCACCGGAACACCATTTCCCCTAGAACACATCTTTGTATATGCATGTAAAGATTTCAAATATATACACATACTTTCATGATTTCAGATTTCACTATGCTTGCTAGGAATAACTTGAATATAACGGATGATCCAAAATCATTTTTTTGTGCAAACAGATTAGTAAATTATTACCGAAGGATTGGTGCTGAACGGCTTCGTCGGCGGAGGTGTAACTGCCAGAGGAAAAATGGTGGTCGACGGCCATCGACGGTGGTGGAGAAAGAGTGAGATCAGAGGGAGAGAGAACGGTGACCTTGGATGGTATAATGGCGGGTTCGCCCCATTTAGAGCAAAAAAGGGTAGCGGTGGGCGATCGTAGAGGGTTTTTTTGTGCCAAAAAAGTGAGAGGGAAAGAAAAATTGGAGATGAGACAAAGGTGAGAAAGAGAGACAGAGAACGGGAAAGAGAATTGGGAACGGCAAAAGCGCAGATGTGGAAGGAGTGGAGCGAGAAAGACGAAGGAAGAGTCTGGCTGTTGGGTTTTAAAAAATGGACGGCTGAAATTAAAATTTATAATCTAATGGCTGAAAACAATTTGGGGCATTATGCCCCAATAATGCTTTCAGGTATGGCAGCACGACCCATTCAGTTACATAAACTCTTCTTCCCTCTCAAATGTTTACAGACGCGCAAAGAAAGAGAGGCGTCCTGCAATTGAGTCTCTCCATCATCTCCAATCATGGTGTTCGAGGTCAACTTCTCTTCCCAACACCTATTTACCCTCTCCATTTCTTCCATAATCTGTTGCTTATACAAATTCTAGGGTTCCTGATTGAACCTCTTTTTTTTCTTTTGCTCTTATGAATTTTTATCAGTTGACGATGATCTGAATTGATAATTCTGAATGGATGCGAAATGGCGATTACTCCCCCAAAGGTTTCAAGCCCATGCCGACGCTGTTATTCTAATTTGCGAAGCCAAAACCCAGGTCTCCTCACAATTGTTTCACAGTCCGATTTATTTTCTTAGGGTTTGTATCTGATGTGAGTGATGAAATGTCTGGGATTCGCAGTCTAATCCGAAGAATACGGTGGGTGTTGTAACGATGGCGGTCAGCTTCTTCGCTTGGCTATGCTTTTATGATTGCTTGGAATAGTTTTGACGACAATGAGAATTTAACTGCTGTTTCTGGCATTAAGTTCATTATTCCTCTTGGCACAATAACAAAAAATTTGGTAATTAGAAATTTAGAATATAAGGCAATGCGACAGTGCTTCTAATCTTTGAACTTGAAAAGAGTTAGAAATATGTAGAAAATCAATTTGTATGCTTTTGGAGTTATAGAAACTGCCGGCTTTGTTGGTAGCATAATGAGTTTTATGTGTGAACACTTGCTATTTATTTTTAAGTTATTTAGATATCATCCGCTAACAACTGATAGGATTCAATAAAATAGAAGAGATAAATAATACTGGGCATCTCAATAATTTTTTTTAATATTAGAAGATTATGAATAAGATTTTGTATACAGTGAAAGGTTTGATCAAATTTTATTTAAGTGGAATAAAGAATGGGATGAAAGTTATAAAATTATTGTCCACAGTTGGATAAGGAGAAATAATACCGGAGGGTTCTAGATTAGTATTAGTTACCTTGGAATAATATGAAATTTACCAAACTTTTTGTCCGAATTTCTCAATTCAAACTTGGGACTATCTACCCCAAAGAGACAAAAAATTGGTGCACCTCCATTGTAATTCCACCATGGAGGCCGAATACGTGGCAGCTTCTGAAGCATCCAAGGAGGCCATTTGGCTCAGGAACTTCCTGTTGGATCTAGATGTGGTGCCTTCAGTTCAGCTGACTATTACACTTTATTGTGATAATGGCGGAGCAGTTGCAAACTTGAAGGAGCCAAGAGTGCACAAGAAATGAGAGCAAATTGAGCGTAAGTATCACCTGATACGAGAAATTATAAAGAGGGGTGATGTTGTTGTGACCAAAATTGCATCAGTAGATAACCTTGCAGATCCTTTTAGAAAATGCTTACCGGCTAAGACTTTTGATAGTCATGTAGAGAGCATGTGAGTCAGATGTATGGCAGCATGATTTTGAGTATAAGTGAGAGATTGTTAGGGTTGTATACTAAAAATCATGAATTTATTTATATTTTTTGTTTTAATATTTAATTTTATTTTAATAAAATTATTTTTTTATTTTATCTGATCTTAATGAGCAATGTATACAATATCATTTTTTTAATATAATACATGGTTGTCCTTTATTCTGAACAGTATTTAATCTGGTGTGTAGTGTACGACTTACACATAGAATACCAGATTATAAGTTTCTTGCAGAATATTAGTTTGGTTCACAGTTTATATAGAAATAGACAAACCATCGGTACAACTGTAGCAAATCATTTTAGTAGTGTCATGTCTTAGTTACAGGGAACAGATAATAGCGTCGTCTATTGTTCCGACTCGCTGTGCTAGTACAATTTGTGTATATTGAACATGATCACATTAGGATAATTAATTTTATACGGACTATATAAATTAATTCACACCCTAAGGTTATTATGAGTGCTTATACTCTTAATCACGAAATAATTATTATTTTCGTCTATTTAATATTCGTTATTTCGATTCATTAGAGGGTGCGATCTTTTATGGGTCTATAGTCCCAGTGAGTTAGATAGCGGTATTAATAATATGGTGAATATTAATTATTGACGGAATCCACGTCCTGATTGTTCGGGATTGATGATACCACCTTAAAGAAGCTTATAAGTTTTGACCGGGCCAAACCCTGCAAGTGAATTTAATTATCTGGCGGTCAAATAAGTTAAGCGGAAGAGCTTAAGAAATTTGAGAGATACCGATTAAATTAAATTATCAGAAATTAAATTTAACTAGCGGATATTGAGAATTTTAACGTGAGGAGATGAGTTAAGTATTTAATAACAGGAGTTCAATTCAAATTGGTCTTGAGATTATGGTTAAGAGTGTAGTTACAATTCTTTAGTGGTATGGACTGTAATTTAGTATTTTTTAAAAATTGCAAAAATCGCTGCAAGGTTTTCGTAATTACAGAAATCGTTGAGAGATTTGCATATTTATAAAAATCGCTGTATACGTATCTGTGTTACACTCGAAGTTTAAGTCATAATTAATCCACAAATCCCTGCTGTAGCCCTATAAATATGTGCATAGGCTGAACGAAATTCATAAGTTGTCTTTCAAGACTAAGGTTGTCCAAGTTCTGCCGGTACCAGTTCTCGAATGATCATAATCCACACTACATTCGGGAATCACATCGGGAATACAGTAGAAGGTCTAACCGAAGCTTCAACTCGAAAATCAAAGTTCACAGTTAGAGAATTGACCAAAAGGTATTCATCTGAATTAATTGTGGTGGCTCAGGTTTTATTTTGATTGTTCGGTATCAAAAAAATTTATCTGGAGCATGTTTCGGAGATTGTCCGTCCAGTTTTATTTTTTTGAAAAATAGTTTACAAATCAATGATCTTGGCCGTTTTTCTCCAACAATGCTATGGCTATCAAAACATATAACTACTTCGATAAGGACCAAAACCATTGAAAGAAACATAAAAGGTCTACTAGAATTTCAGAATTGAAGTGAAATGAATGTAACCATGTGGATTTTGCATCCACCCATGTTTGATGGTCCGCAAAACTCAGATAGCCTTGAATGATCGTGAGAAGAAAATGCTCACCAAAAGAGGAAAACAAGAGCTCCCTTTCATAACAAAGGAAAATTAGCACTAGAAACGAATCTAGGGATATTCCATTACAAGCATGTGCAAATGAATATAAGTGCTGCATCTGGGATCGTAAACTTGAAGCCCAATAAAAAAAGAATGAATAGTTTACTACTCTATTCTACCAGAACTTTTTAGATTCCTTTTTTTTTCTTTAATTCTTTTTGCTTATCGGTTTCCATTTGTTTTCTGTTGAATTTAACATTCAACATGCTTTTTTTATTGTAGGTTTAGAAATTTGTAAGGATATATATAAATAAATACAAATAAACACTGTAAAGAAAAATAAATATAAGAATTCATCTCCCTCACCAGCTAGCGAATAACCCATCTGGATCATTAAAACAACCCCATTTTCAGTAGGTGAAGCTTTGCCCCCACCATTTTTTTTTAGAAACAAAAAATTACACACACAGAAGAAAATCCTTCCCACCAGAACACCATTTCCCATATAACACATCTTTGTATATGCAACTAAAGATTTCAAATATATACACACTTTCATGATTTCAGATTTCACTATGCTTGCAAGGAATAACTTGAATATAATGGATGATCCAAAATCATTTTTTTGTGCGAACTGATTGGTAAAGTTTTACAGGAGGACTGGTGGTGAATGGCCTCGTCGGCAGAGGTGTAACCGCCAGAGAGAAAATGGAGGTCAACAGTGGAGGAGAAAGAGAGAGATTAGAGAGAGATGGAGAACAGTGACCTTGGATGGTGTAATGGCGGGTTCGCCCCATTTAGAGTAGAGAAGGGCATCAGTGGGCAACGGTAGAGGGTTTTTTGCATTGAAAAAGTGAGAGGCAAAGGAAAATCGGAGATGAGACAGAGGCGAGAGAGAGAGACGTAGAACATGCGAGAGAAAAGGGAACGGCAAAGGCGCAGAAGTGAAAGGAGTGGAGCGCGCAAGACGAAGGAAGAGTCTGGCTGTTGGGTTTTAAAAAAAGGACGACTGAAATTAAATTTTAAAATCTAATTGCTGAAAACAATTTAAGGCATCTTACCCCAATACTGCTTTCGGATATGGCAACACGACCCGTTCAATTACACAAACTCTTCTTCCCTTTCAAATATTTACAGACGCGTAAATAAAGAGAGGCGTCCTGCAAGTGAATCTCTCCATCCTCTCCAATCATGGTGCTCAAGGTCAACTTATCTTCCCAACATCTATTTGCCCTCTCCATTTCTTCCATTATCTGTTGCTTATACAAATTCTAGGGTTCCTAATTGAACCTCATTTTTTCTTTTGTTCTTCTGAATTTTTATCAGTCGACGATAATCTGAAATGATAATTTCAAATGGATGCAAAATGGCGATTAATCCTCCATATGGTTTCAAGCCCAAGTCGACGCTGTATTTGATGTGAGCGATGAAATGTTTGGGAATTGCAGTCTAATCCGAAGAAGTGAGTGTTGTAACAATGGCGGTTAACTTCTTCGCTTGGCTATGCTTTCATGATTGCTTAGAATAGTGTTGATGACAATTAGAATTTAATTGTTGTTTCTCGCGTTAAGTTCATTATTTCTTTTGGCACAATCACAAAAGATTTGGTAATTAGAAATTTAGAATATAAAAAAACGCGGCAGTACATCTAATCTTTGAACTTGAAAAGAGTTAGAAATATGTAGAAAATCAATTTGTATGCTTTTGGAGCTAATGAAACTGCTGGCTTTGTTGGTAGCATATTGAGTTTTATGTTTGAACACTTGCTATTTATTTTTAAGTTATTTCAGATATCATCCGCTAACAACTGATGGCATTTAATAAGATAGAATAGATAAATAATACTAGGTATCTCAATAATTTTTTTTTTAAATCAGAAGATTATCGATAAGATTATGTATACAGTGAGAGGTTTGTTCATGTTTTGTTAAAGTGGAATAAAGAATGGGATGAAAGTGATAGAATTATTATTGACAGTTGGATAAGAAATAATACCAAAGGGTTCTAGAATTGTATTAGTTACCTTGGAATAATATGAAATTTACCAAACTATTAATCTGAATTCCACAATACAAATGTGGGACTATCTACCCCAAAGAGACAAAAAAAATCAGTGCACCTCCATTGCTAATTCCACCATCAATGCCGAATACATGGCAGGTTTTCAACAAGCCAAGGAGGCCATTTGGATTAGTAATTTCCTGTTTGATCTAGATGTGGTGTCTTCTATTTAGTTGGCCATTACACTTTAGTGTGATAATAGCGTAGCAGTTGCAAACTTGAAGGAGCCAAGAGTCCACAAGAAAGGAAAGCACATTCAGCGTAAATATCACCTGATACGAGAAATTATACAGAGGGGTAATGTTTCTGTGACCAATATTGCATCAAAAGACAACCTTGCAGATCATTTTACAAAAAGCTTACAGGTTAAGACTTTCGATAGTCATGTAGAGGGCATGAGAGTCAGATGTATGGCAGCATAGCTTTGAGTATAACTGAGAGATTGTTAGGGTTGTCTACTAAAAACCATAAAAAAAATTTTAGTATTTAATTTTATTTTAATGAAATTATTTTTCCATTTTATGAGATTCTTATAGAGCAATGTATGCAATATCATTTCTTTAATGTTATGCATGGTTGTTCTTTATTATGTACAATATTTAATCTGGTGTGTAGAGTACGGCTTGTACATAGAAGACCAGATTATAGGTTCCTATAGAAGATAAGTTTGGTTCACCGTTTATATGAAAATAGACAAATCATCGGTACTACTGTAGCACATAATTTTAATAGGCATGTCTTTGTTACAGGGAATAGATAATAGCGTCGTCTATTATTCTGACTCGCTGTGGTTGTACTGTGAGACCCTGACCCGTTTCTTTTTTCGGCGTTTTCGGACGCGCGTTACGTATTTTCTTTCGAGCATATTTTTATTGCTTTTGATGCATGATCGGGCTTAGATATGCATGCGGGGTAGGTTCCGGGGGCCGCGGGCCGTTGTGGCGCGATTCTCGAAAAATTTCAAACAAAGATATTTTGGAGGCCTATAAATATCTAGAGTTAAATATTTTCGAAAGAATTTTTTTCAAAACTTAACTCCTAAGTTTTTCGTTTTTCTCTCTACCTTCTCTCTAAGTTCTCAGGGGCCCGGCGATCAGTTTTCAACGATCCAATAGCGGATCCTTGCTTTTGGCGTCGTGGGCTACGCAACCATCCGATCAGATTTTGATTCTGGCAAAACTCGATTTTACACGTGGATCGAGACGTCGAGTTTTTAACTCACCAAGGTAGAATTCTAAACCTGTATGTGCTATAAGGATGCTATGGGTAATCAGGTGTCTTTTTACCAGTCGAATTGTTGTAGATCTGCTTTTCTGTAAAGTTGGGTTTTTGGATTAAAAATCGGATTTTGTCGATTTTGGTGGATGGAATCAGGTGTCGGGAGTTTCTTTTGAGGTCTTGGTGTTAGGCCTAGGCGTGTAGATATTCACAGGAGTTGTTTCGGAGTTTGGAGGCTTCGATTCGAGGTTTAGAGGGCTGAACCCGTAGCTTAAAAACGGTTTCTGGGTGAGTTCAGTCGACCGAACCTATGCGTTCAGTCGACTAGATCATCGTTTTGGGGTTCAGTCGACCAAACCTATGGGTTCAGTCGACTGAACCGTGCATTGAGGCGTTTTTGATTTTCCAGTGTGGTCTTCGGTCGACTGGGGGCATGGGTTCGGTCGACTGAACATGGGTAGCTTTGTTTTTATGATTTTGCTTGCGTTTTGGTTTCCAATTGGCATCCTATGGTATTCAATTGATTAATTTATGGGAATTGGTCGATTTAAATACCTGTGGATTCCTTTGGGTGTCGTGTTGGTGACTGGCTTTCCTCTAATGGTTCTTAGTTAATGAAATTATAGGGTTCTATTGATTGAAATCATGGAGACGGGAGTTAGTTGTTTCTCAGTTCGATTGGTGGTTTGGGGGTCGTGTTGTGGCCTCGGTGTTTATGTGATGCTGTTCTCGGGTGTGACGTGCATGGTTGGTTTAGGGTTTATGGCACGATGGTATGAGTGCTGGTTGTGTGCACGACGTGTGGGTTCGTTGTTTGGTTAAGGTGGGGTTCTAGTGAGAATCGTCCTGTGGGAGGTTCAGGTGTTGATCTCCGGGTTAGATGTTGGTTGTCCCTGT
>JAULJZ010192396.1:0-45050 GCA_032270985.1 Heliamphora pulchella | reverse complement strand
AGAATATGGGTCAGAGTGCAATTATAGTTCTTTAGTGGTGTGAACTGTAATTTAGTATTTTATAAAAATTACAGAAATCACTGCTAATTTTTTATAATTGCAGATACCGCTATGAGAATTGTTTAATTACGAAAACCGCTAATACATGTCTGTGTTCCCTAGAAATCATACTCATAATTACTCCTCAGGTCCCTACTGTAGCCCTATAAATATGCAAGTAGGCTGAATCAGTTTCACAACTTATCTTTCAAGACTAAAGCTGTCCAGGTTCTGTCAGTACGTATTCTTGATATATTGTAGTTCACCTTACATTCAAGAATCGCATAAGGAAATACAGTAGAAGATCTGACAAGAGTTTCAACTCGGATTCAAATTGTAGTTGAAGATTCGACTGGTAAAAAGGTACTTTTCTAAATTAACTTTGGATGCACAGGTTTTATTTTGATCATTCGTCATCAAAAGTTTTATCTGGAGCCTGTTTCGGCTTTTACCCCTCCAGTTAATTTTTTTAGATAATCGTTTACAAAAATAATGATCTTGGCAGTCTTGCCTCCAACATAATCGATGGTCGGTATCCCCAAAGTGCAAATGGCAGCTTCTCTGGCCAATCTCTACTTCCCTCTATTGTTTTCTGTAAAATCTTCTTTACGTTTTTGTTGGCAACTTCCACAACTCCATTGGTTTGCAGTTTATACAGGGAAGATTTATGACTGGTGATTCGATATTCCTTCAACAGATCCAAAAATTCTTATTGGAAGTGAGATCCATTATCAAAAACTATCTTGTGCGGAACCCCGTATTAATGGATGAAGTTCTCCTTAATGAACTTGGCTACTTTGGAGGCTTTCAGAACAGAGTAGAAGGCGTCTTTTGTTGGGGTAAACTGCTAAGATCGTAAGATTATGTCTATGATTTTAGTCAAAAAATAACTGGACGGACAAACGCTAAAACTGGCTCCAGATTAAAATTTTTGATAATGAACAATCAAAATAAAACCCGGTAATACTCTTAAAGTTAGTTTTAGGATTATACCTTTAAGAGTATTATGTAGAATAAAAGATATCTATGCACGACATCAAATAAATAATGAAATACATACATTACTCATTAAGATTCTCATAAAATTAAAAAACTAATTTTATTAAAAAATAAAATTAAATACTAAAACTAAAAATTATGATTTTTAGTATACAACCTTAACAGTTTCAACTCACTTTGTATAATAGTCAATAGCTACAAGAATAAATTCATGTCCATTTTATGCTTTTGGTGTGATCTTCCCTATCATGTTAATTCCCTAAACTGAAAACGGCCATGGCGAAGTCATATTATAAAGCTGAGATGGTGGCACATGCATGATGTTTGCGTGAATTTGACATTTCTGGCATCTCCGAACAAACTTGTGACAGTCTGTCTCCATCGTCATCCAAAAGTACCCTTGGCGGAAAATCTTCTTAGCTAACATCAACCCAATTTATATGGGGTCCACAGATTCCTCTATGAATCTCCCTCATCAGTTCATATCCTTCTTCAGTGCTAACGCAGAGTTTGTTAACTCCCAGATTTCCTTTCTTGCACAGTTTCCTCCATAGATTACAAATTGCGCGGTGAGTCTTCTGATGGCTCTTTAATCTTTCTTGCTGGCTCGACTGGGTTATTCTCCCTTTTCAATGAAGTTCTAAATGTCATGATACCAGGGTAATCCATCATTGACTTCTTGGGTAGCAGCAATGTTACTAATCGCAGGTGCATCTCCTTGCTGAATTTTCAAGGTCTCATTCTTACTCCAGCTGGTATGTCTATCATCGATGCTAGAGTAGCCACGGTATCAGCAAACATATTCTGCAATCTCGGGACGTGGGTGAACACCACATTCTCAAAGCAGGGATCATTATTTTGAGCTCTCGGTGGTATTGGATTAACCTCTCTTCTTTGAGCTTCCATTCTCCTTTTGCTTGAGACACGACCAAAGTTAAGTCCCTTATAACTTCCAAATTCCTTGCCCCTAGTTCTAAGGCTACTTCCAATTTGGCTAAGCAAGCTTCGTACTTGGCCTAATTGTTAGTAACCTCAAAACTCAATTTATAAGCCAATGGGATATGAGAATCATAAGGAGTGATCAAGAGTATCCCTATCCTATATCCATATTGGTTCGAAGCTCCTTCGAAATATTGGGTTCATAGATGCTTCTCAATTTTCAACACTTGTTCATCAGGAAACTCGAACTCGGGTTTTTCTATTCCTTCAATAGGATGGTCAGCTAAAAACTCTACGACGGCTCTCCCTTTCACTGATTTTCTTGTAACATACTGTAAATTAAACTCAACTAGAATTAGCAACTTTCGGGCTAACTTTCCCGTCAAGGTTGGCTTCTCGAAGAGATACTTGAGCAGGTCCATCCGCGAGATCAAAACAACTTGGTATGCTAGTATGTAATAACATAACTTCTTGGAAGTCTAAACTAGTGCCCAACAAGTCTTTTCCAAAGGCGTATACCGACATTCGCAATCTCTCATCTTTTTGCTTAAGTAGTAAACGGCTCTTTCTACCTTGGCTTCATCTTCCTGAGTTAGCATGCACCCCATTGTCGAATTAGTTACTGATAGATATAGTATCCGAGGATTACTAGGTTCTGGTGGCGACAGAACTAGAGGGTTTTACAGATATCGTCGTATAACATCGAAAGCGTCTTGGCACTATTGATCCCAACGAAACTTAATCCCTTTCTTCAGGAGTTAGAATAGAGGTTCACAGGTTGTGGTCAACTTGGCCATAAATCGGCTGATAAACTAGATTTTTCCCGAAAAGCTCCTTACACCCTTTTTAGTTTTCAGGGAAGGCATCACAGGGATAGCCTTGATCATTGACAGGTTGACTTCTATCCCTCACTGCGTGATCATAAACTCAAGCATTTTCCTGCTGTCACTCTAAAAGCGCATTTCTGTGGGTTTAGACGCATCTTATACTTTCTTATCCACTCGAAGAATTTTCTCAGTGCAATGACATACCCCTTTTTAGTCTTGAATTTCACTATCATGTCATCCTTATATACCTTTACCTCTTTGTGTAATATATCGTGTAACAACGTGGTTGTAGCTCTTTAGTAGGTTGCTCCTACTTTTTTCAACCCAAACGGCATGACCCTATAACAATAGGTTCCGCAAGGCATCGTGAAGGTAGTCTTTTCTCGATCCTCTAACGCTATCGAGATCTGGTTATACCTCAAAAATCCATCCATGAAGGATAGGAGTGCATTTTCGACGGTATTATCTACCAACACATCTATGTGGGGGAGGAAAAAGTCGTCCTTAGGACTGGTCCTGTTAAGATCTTTGAAGTCGATGCATACTCAGATCCTTCTGTCTTTCTTTGGTACCGAAATGATGTTGGCTGCCTACTTTAGGTACTCTATGACCATGAGGAATCTGACATCTATCCGCTTGGTAACCTCCTCTTTGATCTTGAGGGCCTAGTCTAGCCTGATCCTCCTGAGGTTCTGCTTGACAGGCTTAGCATCAGAATAGAGAGGGATTTGGTGTTGTATGATGTCAGGGTTAATTCTGAGCATATCTTTGTAGGACTATGCAAAAATATCTTTAAATTCTTTTAATAAAAAGGTTAACTGTTCATGTTCTTCCGAATAGAGCGTAGAACCAACCAGAACTAACTGCGAATCTTTTTCATTATTAAGATGTATTAAAACAGTTTCTTCCATTATAGGTTTAGCTCACATTTATTCTTCATTTTCAATTAAATGTTTTAATTCTTGGGGGCTATCCTCCTCAAATTCATTAAAATCTTCAGAATCTATACAAGATATTTGAGGCACAATGAAGTACGCAAAATCTGAATTCATTTCATTGATTTCAATAGGGGTTACAATTTCTGACTCGAAATAAAAGGAACTTGGGATGCCAACAGGTGCATTCCCGGAAGGTTAGCTATTACAAGCACCGCTTACAGACTCGATTATAACAGACTCATCAGACTCGGACTCTAACTCACTTTCAACATCATGCATATGAAAAGACTCGAAGGACTGACTCTTTTGCATTTTTCCAGTAGCATCCATCATCAACATAGTTTTTCCTTCTTCATTGCTTATACGTACTTGGACCATATCTCCACTGAAGAAAGATCCCAGATCTCCTTTCTCACAATGGACTGCCCAATCGGCTGGTATCTTCTCGGTAAAGCCCATTTGCTATATTTCCATCTCATCTTTACTATCGGATAGCTGGTGATTAAAGAAGATCTCTAATCTTGGTAATTTCTGATTGGTGTCTTCCTCGATCTAAGGTTCTAAAAACCCGTAGTAAGGGAAGTCATCTCCTTCCTTGATGAAGCGTTCATTAAGTGTCGATCCATATTCTCCCATTTTCAAATTCTTTGATTCTGGCTTGTATTCGAGTCCATATACAAGACGATTGTGATAAACAAGGATTAACATTGTAATTCCTTGCAGATTCTTGTTGAGTCCCATTCCCAGAAAGAAAGACATCCCCTTCATCATCGCCACCACCTTCGGGTTTACGTAATTGTCTTCGTCATTCACCAGCACTCGCACAGCCTTAGTTTCATCAAAATCAGGCCCATTGAGAAGTAGGTCTTCTTCTCCGTGTTGAATCTTAAGGAGTGGGGTGATATCACCGAGCGGGGTTGGCATGCCAGTTTCCCTCGAGATAGTGATAGTAATCCCTTCCTTTATCAACTTGACCTTCTAATGTACGGTTAACGAAACTGCTCTTATCGCTGGATCATGTAACCAGGGCCTTCCTAAAAACAGATTGAACGAGGCTAGCACGTTAAGAACATGGAATTTTTCTTCACTCTTTAACGGTCCCATTGTCATAGCAAAAGTTACCAATCCCAAAACATTCCTTCGTGTATTGTCATACGCCCTTACTCCTTGTGTACTTGGCTTGAAATCTTATGTTTTCAATCCTAGGCAATAAGCTGTTCACAATGGGCATACATTGAGCGCAGAGCTGTTATCTACTAAAATGACCCGAACCCACTTTCCCAAACATTTATCGGTTATATGCAGTGATTTTTTATGAGATGGTCCCTCCGACGGGAAGTTCTTGTCACTGGAAGCAATCACATTAGGCCGCTTCTCTTATACTAACATCCTAACCAATTGATTAGGGAAAACATCGATCGGGTTGTCTACCTTGTTCAAAGCTTTTAGCACAGTCTGTCGGTGTTTGTGAGAAGCCACTAACAATCCTCAGATGCTGACATTTGCTTGCGTTTTTCTCAGTTGCTTCAATATCACATCTTTTTCCTCACCATGTTGGTTTTCTCCCTACTTTCTCGGTTCTTCAACTCCTTTGCTTAGCTGCCTATTTTCTAACTGAGCAGGTTAATGCTTTCCACTCCTTGTTAAATGTTCTACTTATTCTTCGTGTTCCCATAATCCTTCAAACTGATCGGCTACTTCTCTGACTTCAGTTACTGAATATCCTTCTCCCCAAAAAGCCCAAAAGTCTTCTATCTTTGCCTTCCCCTAACTGTCTTCTTCTCGAGTGCTGTGTATCTTTTCAAGTCCCCAGACATCTTCTTCTATCCTCATTACATTCTGCGCAAACCAATGGGATTCCTCATCAACATAAGTTTCTAACTCGAAGAGTTGAGGAAGCGAAACTTCATCGAAGGGATCTTCATAATCATACGATGGGGAAGGAACCCTAGGTTTCTAGGGCCCCCATTATCATATGGTTCTTCACTCTATGATCGGATACCATTTCGGCACGTCCTCCCCTTCATAATAGTTTACCTTCATGTCCATAGGCACTTCCTCTAATTCTTCAAGTTCCCATAAATCATGCTCTTATTTATACAAAATCTCATTCATGTCTAGAGAGCATAGAGTCAGTCCCTCGGGTAAAGGAGTTTTGGGCTTCGGCTCGGGAAGAGGAAAGATATAAACTGAAGGAACAAATGCAGGACCCACAGTTCCCAAAAAGTTCACTTGAGGCAGCCTTTTCCCTTTTTTTCCTTGTTCCTTTTCGGTTCGTTCTCCACTGACTGATACTTTCTCATCTTGTTCGATCCCGTTGTCGTTGACCTTCTTTCCTTTTGATGATTCTCCTGTCACTGATGCCTTTTTCTTTGTCCTTCTAATCTTCGAGCTTGGTTCAGCCTCTCTGTACCATGCTGCATCATTGCTTGGAGTGGTCGGGACATGCCACTTAATCTCTATTCCAACTTCCTCAAGATCCTCCACAGCCTCGAGGCATTATAATTCTTCCTATAGACCTCTGACCTCTTTATATTCTTCATCATCACTGTTGAAGGAAGACAAATCATCTTCCTCATGAATGACAAAGATTGGGAAGTTGTCAAAGTCGTCATCCACCAATTCCTCAATGAAGTCATTGATAAAAAACACGTCATTGTCGGACGGTAGATCTGCTATAGGCTTTGGTTCTGTTATTGGAATTACGAATCTTGTGGGGTCAAAGCTTTCTACCTCTCCTTTAATAGCATTAACGTTCTGCTGAGCCGAGTGATTAGGCAACAGATTGGTAGTCACATTCAGCTTTTGAGCGGCAATAGGTGGGGGAATCACTTTGTTATCTATCATATCTTAATTTTCATGCTGAAGCCTTATGCAATTATTGGTCAAATAACCATACCCCTGGTGAAAGGCATAGTACTGGGTTGGGTTATATCTGGGTGATAAGGGATTTGGTGGTGGGGTCAGCTCCAAAGGTTTCAAGAGACAACTTTTGAACAAACGGCTCAGAATGGAAGACAAAGGAATGGTAAGCTGGGTAATGATTCTTTTCTGGTTATAGGGTTGGTTTTGAGTGGTGGGCTGGGCAGATGAATTGGACTAGCTCGGATTTGGGCTCAATAGATTCACTTCATAACTCCAGCTTACAGAATTAGTAGCATTGTTGGGGTTTAGGCATAAGGCTTCCTTGTTACCCGTTGGCTCGACTCACCCTTCTCGATACCACCAGATTAAAAGCATTCTCTATATGTATTTCGGCATCAAAAACCTGTTCTATGTCATCAAAAGCTGTGCGATCAGATATTTTTAAAATTGTGGTTGTAAGTTCTTTACCACAATTCTTACTTGCTCCTTCTCGGTGGGCCAATTTGTCATTTTGGCTGCTTTGACCCTCCAACGGGTTAGAAACTTGACGAAAGATTCCTTGGCATCCGGCATAGTAGTCTCGAGTTCCCGAGTCGTGACATCGAGCTGGATATTGTAATTGTACTGGTTGATAAATGTAGTAGTAATATCTTTTTAAGTTCTCGTCTTCGCAGCATGCAACGACATGAACCACTTTTGGGCAGCTCCTGACAAAGATCGCTGAAAAAGCTGGGCCTTCAACTAATCACTGATTCCCATAGGCGACAGAGTACCCACATACATTCTTAGATGAGTCATTGGATCCCTGGTTCCATCGAACTTCTCCATATCACGAATCTTAAATTTCTCAGGGAGTTTTGCGTTACGGAACAGAAAAAGCCCTTCCACATCTAGCATGTAATCCTGGACTCCTCGAGCTTTCCTTAAAACTTTCTCTAATTTTTCAATCTTATCAGACAAGATCAAATCTTTGGTGACTAAAATTTCTAGGATTCTTGGTTGTACAGGTAGTACCGCTGCTGGTTGGGCTCCTTCGGGTCCCAGGTTATCATCTGAAATGTTATCTCCTACCCTATCTTCTTGATCATTCAGGAGAACTACATTGGGTTCACTATCCAGGATTGTAAAGCCTGAATCTATGCCTGACACTGGGATTGAATCCTAGGTTGATTGTTCACAACAGTATTGACTCCCTCTACTATCCGCTGCAAGTCCATAATTGCCCTCATCATATCAGCCACGGTCAACTCTGGATCTGCAATTGTTGATCTTAACTGTTCTACCCGTCTAAGTCTTCCTCTCGAAAATTGGGTCCAAGTGCGTATAGGTTCTTCTCTGCACAGAGCTATAATCTCGGGTCTTAGAGCTGAAAAGACTAATATAAGGCTTAGGTGGACATATCCCTGTGAACACAAATTTATAGTCCTCGACTGCTAGCATTTTTGGGTGTGTTCAAACAATGACGTATCGGATATCCATTATTTTTAGAAAACAAAATATTTCTTTTATGATGAAAAATCCAAGATATCCAAACATATGTAGAAAATGGAGTCGCCACTTGATTTTTGAGAAAAATAAAAAAAACAAAAAGTAGGCCATAGGTCATTGAAACATAAACAAAGAAAAAGAGGGTTCGGGAGCTAAGGTACGAAACGGGAAGGTGTTAGGCACTATTTTTGTCCAATCGTAAGGTTGATCTCTACTTTATCACTATTGGTTCTTGTTTTAAACTTTTCAAAAGTAACATATACAGAATGGGGGGTTTAAGAGAGTCCATACAAAAGTAAAAAATAGAAAAGATCCTAACTAAAATCTTAGGGGTCATGCAATTTGAGTTTCGATTTCTAATCATACCACAATCATTGTCTAAGCAAAGTAAACTAAAACATGCAAGTGAGGGTTAAAGAAGATAAGGAAAAATTTAAAGGTCATGCAATACAGTTTCTATTCCTAACATGTTATGTACAGATCAAATAGAAAGAACAGAAAGGTTCGAACATTATTTTTAGGCAACTAGTCATACAAAAAGTTCACAGCCGTGGCAACATAATGTTGCAGCCGTGACAAAAATAAAGAAAAACAGGCGGCTATAAAGAAATATATAGCGGCCTAATAATAGGAATAAAAAGATCACAACCGTGACAACCAAAGGTGACGGCCATGGCATTATAGAAACCCAAAGAAAATTTCAATGTACAAAGTCCAAAGGGGTCTAAACAGATAGGATGTACAGAAACTATCATTTAATGAAAATCACAGTTTACTTTATTTGAAATAGGATTGAATAACTATTACTTCAACATCATCAAGTCTCTCTAAACATAATACATATGACATCAAAAAAGGTAACGGAAGAGTTCAAACATGATTTTCAGGCTACTGGTTTTAAAACAAAACATACGGCTGTGGCAACACATAGTTGTGGCCGTGCCAGGAATAAAGGAAAACTAGTGGCCGTGAAAAAAATAAGTAGCGGTCATAATAATAAGGACAAAAAGCTCCCAGTCGTGACAACAGAAAATCCCGGCCATTAGGTTTAAAGGGTTACAGAAGCATTTTCAAGTGTCTAGCGTACCAGTGAACACGAAATCACATAAAAAACACACTGTTTTACATTTTATAGAGGACGTTGAACACACTATTTTTCATGAAAATGGAACGTACAAACATGCTTCCACATACATTGCTTACATGCTATTATAAATCAAATAGAAAACATGCTAGATATAGATAACTTAAATGCTAAGACAGAAACCAATAAACGAAAACCTTAATCGTGACGACCCCCGAGAGAGAGAAAATAGGAGTATAAAAGGTATCACGATTTTTTGAGGTTACCTAATATAGACAACCGCCTCGAATGTCCCTTGGATATGATAGGCTAGAATTGTCTAGTCGTCCGTGCTCTAAGGATCTCACCAATGCAAGTAATACCATTAACTCAATCTGGGAGTAGGTAGTATTGAGAGTATGAATATCGAAAATATCGGGTGGAAAATGAATTCAACAGAGTATCGGTGTAGCTGAACATTCCTCTCTCATTTTTAGTGAAAACAACGCCTATTTATAGGCATTAGTGCAGCACAGAGATCCTCTAGGATGCTGTCACATGTACAAAAAGGTGTAAAGCTCGCGGTTGTGTCCTTGTACCTTGCGACTGTGAACTTCAATGTACGAACCAAGATGGTCGTGACCTTTAAAGGTAGCAGCCTATTGTTTGATCATAAAAATGTCGTGGCCGGAAAGAAAGTCACAGCCTATTCTAGGATCACAAAAAGGTCGCGGCCATTAAGGCAAGGACACGATTTGTGGTAGGATCATGAAAAGGTGGCGGCCGTGAGGATTAGAAATGTCGCGGCCAAAAGGTTTTTAAGGGGATGGGTGATTTGTTGGGTTTTTGAGTTAAATTCTTGACATTGGTTGTTTGGGAGTATCCTTGAGTACAATTTCAGGTTTTTGTTATTGGAGAACGTTCGAGATGGGTGCCTATGATTTGGCTTGGTTAAATTGGAGTGTCTACATCAACAGTTAAGACGATGTCCAAATTTCTTTTCTAATCAATATAATTAGGACCCATTAGTTTGTTCTCTTTGAGTACGATTGCGAGAATATTGAAAGCTATTTTAATATTTGAGAATCACATAATTAAAAACCATTAATTATGATGGGTAATAACTTTGAATTCATTTTAAAATTTGATTCCCTTTACCATTTTAAAAAGAACTTGCTAGTAACTTGGTACACCATGAATAGCTGCCTCAATGGTAAGGTCGTTTACTATTCATCATTCATTCAGACAAGTCAATTCTTATTAATTTTACTATCTAGGCAATAGAGCATCCTAAGTAGAATTAAATAGCTGACGTAACTTTGGCCTTATAAATAATAGCAGTGACTCAAATAGAAAAGATACTATTATTTATAACTAAGTGTAAACAATCACCTAATCACAAATCAATTACTTTACAATGAACGCTTCAGATGAAGAAGTGATCAATACTAATAATTATCCAGAATTATCTTTAAAGAAGGTCTGTATTGGTGATACCGCAATTAATTTCATCTGATGGGGAGGAAGGCACCGAGGCTAACATACAAATTAATTACATCACCTACAAATCTATGATGGAAATCGTGGGATTTATATGTGAATAAATTCTCTCAATTACTTTGTTTTTAAAATAATTTTGAGAATTATAAAATCTGTTTAATTTACCAAATTCATAATTTTGAAAGATATCACACGTCACAAAGATTCCAATTAAATCCAATCTTTACGTGTCATATGTGTAACTAATAAAATTTTCAATTCTCAATTTTTATGAAAAAATAATTTTCAATAAAAACTTGAGAATTTTATTTTATTTTATAGTTACGCATATTAACCAATTTCGTGATTATGAATTTATTTAAATTAAACTCTGCCAAGCATGCAATAAAAATTTGGTTGTCCATGTTGTCCAGAATTAAACATCCACAACAAAACCGTAAACAATTGTAAATATGTGTAAGACAATTAATAAATAGATAATCATAGCTATTATGGTAATTTGAAAAAACATGATTTTTCGAGCCGTCTCTTGATCCTGAGGCATCCTTGTTTGTCCGCGCGGCGCAGAATTAGAACAACATACAACAAAAACTATCCTACATCAATTCGTCTGGATGGACGGGGAAACTGTCTTGACGAAACCTGGTACGAAAAAACCCTAATTTTTCTCCAAATCCCGAAATAGAAACCCTGTACACCCATAAGGCAGAATATGGATTATACTTATATGATCCTTCTGATTTGAACACGTTTCGATTCTTGAACTTGAATCTAAAGTTCAACTCGGTAGATAGCTGGTAATCTTTTCTCTGCTTAGATCTTTCGCTGTATTCCCAAATGCCTAAAACACAAATAAAGGGTGGGTTTTGATCCTTCGCGCTTCAAACTCTGTCTGGTAACCTTTTCCTTTTTCTTTGGTTCTCAAAAATATGTGAAAATCCTATGGAGACTGAATGAATTTCACGAACTGGTGGCCAGGATTATAATGGCATATATATAGACTACAATAGGGATCTAAAGAGTAAACAAGACATGAGTTTCTAATGTAATTAGAAAAATTTACTTCAACCTAGAAGCAATTTTCTAAAAACATAAACTATAAATTATACACTACTAAAGAATTGTAATTACAATCCCGGCCTTATTATCAAAATCGAATTTTTGAACTCCTGCTATTAAATGTTCATTATTTTTCCCATGTTATAATTACAGATACCCGTCGATTAAATTAAATTACTAACAATTATATTTAATCAACCTCTTTCATAATTTCTTAAGATATTACTTAACTTATTTGATACGTCGGATTATAAAATCGACCTATAGGATTTAACATAATCAAAACTTATAAGTTTCCTTAAGGGAGTATCATCAATCCCTATTTGGGACATAAATTTCATCAATAATTAATATTTACTACATAAGTAATGCCGTTATCCAACTCACCAGAATAATGGACCCATAGAAGATCGCACCCTCTAGTGAATCAAAATAATAAACATTAAATATACGTGTTTAATAATTATTTTGAAATTAAGAGTATGAGCATTCATAATAACCATGGGGTGTAAATTAATTTATATAGTTAGTACAAAATTAATTACTCTAACGCGCTTCTATTCAATAAACACAAAGTGTACTAGCACAATGAATCAGAACTACAGTCGAAACTATAGCATTTCCCATAATCAAGACAGACCTACTAAAATACTGTGCTACAGTCGTACCGATGGTATGTCTAATTTCATCTAAGACTGCGAACTATAAACTTATATTTTATAAGAACCGATAATCTAGTCTTTTGTATGTAAGCTGAACTCTACACGCCAAATTACCTATTATGTAGAATAAAAGAAACCTATGCACAATATTAAAAAAATAACGAAATGCATACATTGCTCATACAGATTCTCATTAAAATGAAAAAATAGTTTTTATTGATAAATAAAAATAATACCAAAAATCTAATGCATAATTTTTAGTTTACAACCCTAACAACTATTACATAATCATAGTAATGGATTACTTTATGAAATGGGCATAAGCAATTCCTACAAAGGCTATTGAGTAAAGAGATATCATAAGAATGATCAAGGAGAACATCACACACAGATTCGACCTACCTCAACATATTATGGCAGAGAGAGGGACGGTAATCTTTGGAGGAAAGATTCAAGCATTTGTTAAAGAATATGGTTTTAATCTTACTCACTCAACACCGTATTATGCGAAAAGTAATGGTCAGGCTAAATCCACAATTAAGATACTGAAGAACATCATTGAGAGAATGTTCGAAGATAAGCCAATGATGTGGTACGAGGCATTATCAAAAGCTTTGTGGGCATACCAAAATTCGAAGAGAATGGGCTACAAGAGAGACACCTTTTTCTCTCACCTATGGACATGAAGCAGTCCTACCCGTGGAGGTGACAGTCAAATCTCTTAGAGTGGTAATCCAAAATGGCTTAACTCTAGCAAATTACTATCAAGCCATGTTTATGGAAATGGAAAACCTGGACAAGGCTAGTACTGCCACTTTAAACATGTTATTGGTACAGAAAAATCAAGTAGCCAAGGCATACGACAAAAGGGTTCGACAGAAGTCCTTCATAGTAGGCGAACTAGGGTGGAAGGCCATTATGCCATTTGGAAAGAAAATCCTAAGTTCGGAAAATTGTCCCCAACATGGGAAAGACCATCCAAAATCCTTAAAGTGCAACAAAATGGAGCATACATGCTATAAGAACTAGATGGCAAAATTCATAAACATTCACTCAATGGTAACTATTTAAAAAAGTACTATCCTACAATTTGGGAGGCAGTCAACAAAGAATAATTAAAGTGTTTTGAAGAAGGTAAGAAAGAAAGAAGAAATCAAGATAGAAGGTTCTTCAGGCGAATCTAGAAACGAGCCCAGGCTTGCTCGTTGTTCTCAATTTCTAGCTTGGTCGTTGCCTCTTCAGCCGGAGAAGAAGCCAAATCAGCCTCTAAACCGGTCTTCTTAGCCATCAGCTCATGGGGGGAGGAAAATAGAGAGGCAGCCCGACCTCTCAACAGTGGTAGGTCATCCTTAATCGTAGCCAGTTCTTTCTAAAGAGTGGCCAATGCTTCTAGGATTTTATTTTTTTATACACTATCTCAAGAGGAGAAGGTCGAGCAGAGATAGTGTTGGAGGTAAGATTGTCAAAATCTTTATTTTTGCAAACGATTATCAGAAAAAATTAACTAGACGGACAAATGCCAAAACAGGCTTTAGATAAAACTTTTAATGACGAACAATCAAAATAAAACCCGTGCATTCGAAGTTAATTTAGAAGAATACCTTTTTACTGGCCGAATCTTCAACTATGATTTGAATTCAAGTTGAAGCTCCTGCCAGATCTTCTACTATATTCCCTTATGCAATTCCTGGATATAGTGTGGGCTATAATCCTCGGAGAACTCATACCGACAGAACCTGGACAGCTTTAGTCCTAAAAGACAAGTTATAAAACTGATTTAACCTACCCGCATATTTAAAGGGCTACAGCCGGGACCTAGGGAGTAATTATGAGTAAGACTTCCAGTGGAATACAGACACATAATAGCAGTTTTTACAATTAAGAAAATCTCATAGTGGTATATGCAATTATGAAAAATTAGCAGCGATTTTTATAATTTTCATAAAATACTAAATTACAGTTCACAACACTAAATAACTATAATTGCACTCTAACCTATAATCTCAAGACCATATAGCATTGAGCTCTTATTATTAAATGCTTACCATTTTTCCGCACGTTAAGATTCTCGATACCTACCAATTAAATTTAATTACTGACAATTTAATTTAATCGACATCTTGATATTTCTTAAACCCTTTTGCTTAACTTATTTGACTGCCTAATAATTAAATTCACCTACAGGGTTTAGTCTGGTCAAAACTTATAAGCTTCCTTAAGGGGGTATCGTCAATTCCGATCTTTCGGAATGTGGATTTCGTCAATAATTAATATTCTCCATATAAATAATACCGCTATCTAACTCACCGAAAATATAGACCCATATAAGATCGTACCCTCTAATGAATTAAAATAACGAATATTAAATATACGCAAATCAATAATTATTTCAGGATTAAGAGAATAATCACTATTCATAATAATCTCAGGGTGTGAATTAATTTATATAGTAAGTATAAAATTAATTATCCCAAATGTCCCGTTCATAACACACAAAGTGTACTAGCACAAATAGTCCGAACAATAGATTACGCTATTATTTGTTCTCCATATCCAAGACAAGCCTACTAAAACTCTGTGCTACAGTCGTACCGATGGTATGTTCATTTTCATCTAAACTATGAACATAAAACTTATATTCTGCAAAAACATAAAATCTGATCTTCTGTATGTAAACTGTACTCTACACACCAGATTAAACACTATACAAAATATCGAACATCCATGCATAACATTGAAGAAATGATACGCATACATTGCATATAAAGATTCTCATAAAATGAAAAATTAATTTTATTAAAATAAAATTAAATACTAAAAATATGATTTTTAGTATACAAACTCTAACAATCTCTCACTTTTGCTCAAAACTATGCTGCCATATATCTGACTCCCATGCCCTCTACATGGCTATTAGAATTCTTAACTGGTAAGTTCCTTGTAAAGGATCTGCAAGGTTGTCTCCTAATGTAATCTTGATCACAGCAACATCACTTCTCTGTACAATTTTTTGTATCAAGTAATACTTACGCTCAATGTGTTTTCATTTCCTAGGGATTCTTAGTTCTTTCGAGTTTGCAACCGCCCCGTTGCTGTCACAATAAACTGTAATAGCCAATTGAACTAAAGGTACCATATCTAGATCCAATTGGAAATTCCTGAGCTAAACAGCCTCCTTGGTTGCTTTAGAAGTTACCAGGTACTCGGCTTCAATGGTGGAATCAGTAATGCAGGACTGCTTGATACTCCTCCAACTTATAGCTCCACCTCCTAAGGTAAACACATATTTCGAGGTTGACTTATGGAAATCCTTGTCAAACTGAAAATTTGAGTCTATGTACCCCAAAGGTACTAGGCTGTCTTCCTAGTAAACCAACATATAATCTTTAGTCCTTTTTAGATACTTGATTATATTATTTATTGCAGTTCAATGCTCCTGCCCTGGGTTAGACTGATATCTGTTAATTATGCCAATGACAAAGCAGATGTCGGGTCTAGTACAAAGCATAGCATACATGAGGCTTCTTACTACTGAAGCATAAGGAACTGCCTTCATCTTTTCTATCTCATCAGGTGTCTTAGGACACTGTTCCTTGGATAGAGTGATTTCATGCTTGAAAGGAAGAAATTCTTTCTTGAAATCTTACATGCTAAAACGAGCAAGGATATCATCGATATAGTTTGCATGTGATAAGCCCAGCATCTTTTGTTTTCGATATCGCACAAGCTTGATCCCAAGCATGTGACTGGCTTCTTTCAAGTCTTTCATATCAAACTGCCTAGATAACCATACTTTAACGATAGATAATGCCCCCACATCATTTTTGATGAGTAAGATATCGTCTACATAAAGTACTAAGAAGATCACCATGCTTTCGTTACACATTTTGTACACACAAGACTTATTCGAACTCTGATCAAAATCATAAGACTTAATAGCTTGATCAAACCGAGTGTTCCAAGGCCTTGATGCCTTTTTAAGTCCATAAATGGATCTCTTAAGCTTACACAACATGTGTTTCTGGCCCTTTACAATGAATTCGTCAAGTCGTATCATATAGATACACTCATCAAGACTTCCATTAAGGAAAGTTGTCTTGACATCTATTTATCAGATTTCGTAACCAAAATGTGCGACAATAGATAAGAGAATCCGAATAAATTTAAGAATAATTATCGGCGAAAAAGTTTCCTCATAATCGATTCCTTCTTTCTGAGTGAACCCTTTAGCTACAAGCCTAACTTTGATGGTTTCAACCTTTCGGTCTACTCCTCTCTTCTTCTTATAGATCCACTTGCATCCAATGAGTTTTATCCTTTTGGATAATTCTACAAGTTCCTAGACCTAATTGGAATAGATAGATTCTATCTCTGAATTCATGACCCTTTGCCAAATATCTACATCTTTGTCCTGAAGTGCTTCATTGTAGTTACAAGGTTTGGTATCCAATTATGTCAGGATCCTCTCAAAAGACTCTCCCAAGAACATATACTGATCAAGTTGATGAACAAACCTCCCACTACGACGAAGCACTACCTGTGTCTGTGTACTAGCAGTAACACGTTATACAGAATCAGAACCCTGTGCATCAGTACCTTATTCTTGATTTGCACCTATCCCGATAATCCTCCCACTACGACGAGGTAATGGAACATCAGTGACTTGTTCTTCCGTTTTACTGGTATTTTCTCTCAGTTCTTCCAGATCAATTTTGCTATTGAGCCCATGGTTCATAATATAATCATCTTTCAAGAATCGGGTATTGGTGCTAACAATGACTTTCTGATCCTTAAGATTATAAAATAGACCACGCTTCATTCTCTTGGGATACCCCACAAAGAAATAGACTTTTGTCCTCGATTTCAACTTACCCGCATTCCTTTTCAGCACATGTGCTGGATACCTCCAAATTCGAATGTATTTTAGATTAGGCTTATACCCGGTCCATAATTCTGTGGGAGTAGAAGGTACTGACTTAGAATATACCAAGTTTAAAATATAAGCCGCTGTCTCTAAACTAAGTCCCCAAAATGAATCGGGTAAACTTGAATAACTCATCATGGACCTTACCATCTTCATAAGATTCATATTCCTTCTTTTTGCTACACCATTCTGCTACGGAGTGCCTGGGGTAGTCAATTGAGATATAATGCCCCTGATGACATGTAGTTCCTAAACTCTCCAAAGAAGTATTCTCCACCACAGTCGGATCGTAGTGATTTGATCCTTTTACCTAGATGCTTCTCCGCTTTCGCCTCAAATTCTGTGAGTTTCTAAAAAAATTTAGACTTACGATGCATTAGGTAAATGTATCCATTCCTTGAGTAGTCATCAACGTAAATGACAAAGTACTCAAAACCACCTTTAGCCCAAATTGTCATAAGACCACACACATCAAAATGAACCAGCTCTAATAGTTTTTCGGCTCTATAGCCTTTGGCCGAAATGGGTCCCTTGGTTATTTTACCCTCTAAGCAAGATTCACAGACTAGAAGTGCCTCTACTTCTAATGAACTCAAAGGTCCATTTGCTTCCAGTCTGTTTATCCTTTTTAGATTAATATGATCCAAGCGTAAGTGATAAAGAAACATTTGATTTTTTAAAGAAGAAAATTTTCTCTTATATGATAAACTAGATGTGTTATTCATTTCAGTTAGTTACAGTGTAGGAGAGATAAGAGTAATAACATAAAGATCATCCATCAACGTACCATAACAGATAACCCGTTTATTATTCTTAATAACCACAGAGTTATTAAAATAAATATCTGTCTTTAACCAATCTAGAAACGGAAACTATGTTCCTTCTAATAGAAGGTACATAAAGACAATCTCTGAATATTAAAACCTGATCTCTACCAAAACTGAGAGTGACATCTCTTACTGCAACTACTGTTACCTTTGTATTATTACCCATATAAAGGTAAATCTCCCAATCTCTAAGTTGTCAGATTTTCTAGAACCCCTACAACGAATTGCAAATATGATTAGTGGCTCCCGTATCTACACACCAGGTACCGGTAGATAACATCTCTAAACATGTTTCCACAACCAGTGAACAGAAATTACTCTATTTGTTTTGCCTTCTGAGAAATAATAGACCTAACTTTTTTTAATGCCATGTCTGGTTGCTGTGAAATATTTGCCTTTTGATTTTTTTACACCAATCTGTGGCCGACTATTTATCCTGGAATGCGTATCACCTGTTTCTGAACTTTTTTTTTCTTTATGCCTTTCGGCCCAAATGAAGAACATTTTTTAAAAATAAACACATTTTCTTGTATCGAAGAAATACCATTGGTAGTTAAAGCTATATCTAAGTTATTTTTTCAGTCAACAAATTTTGGTCTCGTAAGTTTATTTTCTTTGAGCATTAAAGCGAGTGGGTTGAAAGCTATTTCAATTCTGAGAATCACATAATTAAAAATTACCGTTAATTACAATGAGCAAAACTTTGAATTTGTTTTAATTTGGTTTCCTTTACCATTTTAAAATTAATTTTTCAGTAGTCTGGTAACTGAGAATAGCATGCTTCGTTGGGAAGACATCTACTATCCTTCATAAGACATGACAGACCAATTCTTTTTAATTTTATTATCTAGGCAACTAATCCTGCCGAGTAAAATTAAATAACTGACATAGTTTCGATTCAGTATATAATAGCAGTGACTCCGATGGAAATGATACTATTATATACATCTAAGTGTTAACCATCACCTAATTCCAAATCAATCACTTTGCAATGAACCCTTTAGATGGAGAAGTGATCCATACTAACAATTATCTAGAATTATCCCTAAAGGAGGTTTGTATTGACAATACCACAATTAATCTGTTCGTTGGAGATGATGGCTTTACTGTCGACACGTAGGATTTAATTGTATCGCCTACAAACTGGAGATGAAGACCGCAAGATTTATTTGTGAATAAATTTTTTCTCCCACTTAGATTTTTAAAACATTTTTGAGGGTTATAAAAAAATTATTTAATTAAAATAAATTTATTAATTTCGAAAAACACACGATCTGAAAGAATCAAGCATCTTCCCGTGTACACGATTCTAAAGATTCTGATTTATCAAGCCATCTTTTCGTGTTTAAATGCTTAACAAATAAAATTTAATAAATGCACAGTTTCTCTTTCATCTTTTCAGCTAAAATAGTGATTAAAAGTATTTATTTATTTAATTTTTCGTTTTATATTTTTTAAAAAATAATAATTTATTTTGATTAAATATTTTTTTATTTAATTAATTCAAAATTCGAAATTAATTTCTATATTTTTCCAAAAAATATTCAAAGATCATTTTTTTAATACAAAAAGACTCTTTGAGGGGGCAATGTTTAGACCGAAATTTGAATTCTATTATGATGTAATAAAATCCCTTGAAAAGTAGTGGTTGGAGTTAAGATAGGTAAGAATTTGTTCCCAGGTGAAAGCATTGAAAGCAATTTAAATAAAAAGGACACATGGCAAGAAATTAAAAGCATTGATTATTTGGTTAGAAAAATAAAAGGAGCCGGTTGCAAATTAATAGGAACGTGTGACACATTCATTCTTGAAATGAGTCAAAGAGAGCAGCTAGCTATTGGAGTGAAAAGTGGCGCTAAGTAGGACGAGTGGTTATGCGATTGGCTATAAAAGTAGAGGAGGTCGAAAAGTGAGAAGACTCATGTTCAACATATCAAGTCCCGAGCTTATTTTCAGTTCTTATCTTGTATTTACACATCTTTCATTCCATCTTTAGTTCAGATCCATCTAAATTCAGATTCAAGTTTAGATTTAAGTTTAGTCTTCGTTCCTGTATTAATTCTAGTTTAGTTTTAGTCAGTTGTCCCAGCTTGTGCTCGGTTTCATTCTAGTAATATTCCATTTTAGACTTAAGGCAAAAAATTCGTTTGTTTGCATTGTGGCTTTCATTTCATTCATTCACCATAAAACACTTAGAAATTTTTTAAAGTCCTCTTCATTGAGGCAGATCTTGAACCTATAGCCCTATTGCTTCAGGTTATACGCAATTCAACCTGATTTGAAGCCAAGAACAACGCAATTCTCAAACAGTTGGACGTATTCGTTCTGGCATGTCTGTATTATCATTAAGTCCTGAACGTAATTTAGCATGAATGCCAACATGTATCAATTCCCATTATTTTCAACTTTTATGCATCCTAAAAAAGAAGTATATTTTTGGGCAGTAGTTTTAAAGATTTTTTATGTGGAGCAAGAGAGGTAGAAGAAGAGAAGGTTGTTGAAGAAGATGAGATGTAAAAAGGTGCTTACTTTATATTCTCGACAAGCACAAGTTTGTGTTTTCTTGCATATTCTTGTGAATGTGACATGCTTTTAGATGACTTGGCCGAGCTTGATTGAGCTGTCTACGTTTTCTCAGACGAAAATCATGTCAATCATAGTTCGTGCACAAATGCACAATTTGGTGAGTGTGCGCCTAAAATGACAAATAGATGGATCATGGATAAATCTCTTTGATTAGAAACAGCATATTCTTGGTTGTTAAAAGAAAATCGATTTAAAAGGTTTATTTTTTATTTGATAGAAAAAATATTATTTTGTTAATGTTTAAAAAAAGTAAGGTATGTAAATTTTGAGAATGACATTTCTTAAAAGAGGGTAGATTGTAATAACTCATACTTTAGAAATCGATAGAAAAAAAAGTACGTTTAAAATCAAGTGAAATCTCGAATATAATTTTCTTTAAGAAGGGCCGACCCATCCGTTTAACCTTCTTGAAACCCGAGGTTCGAAATGGGTTGAGACCAATATTACCCTAATCTTATGGTTGAAAATTCAAATCTCTAAGTCCAAAGTTAAGTTAAACCAAAGATTATGTAACGCACCAATTTTCAAACAATAGAACTCTACGGAAACCCAAACGAAAACGGGATTTTATTTGTAAATAAATTCTCAAAACACGCCAATTTAAATAAAAAAGGTTATTCAAAAGATTTTTTCATCAAAAAACCTCCTTTCGAAACAAAACCAAACTTTTGTTCACAACGGCTACTCGCTCGAGCGGTGAGACACCCGAGAGATTTTTAAACCAAAAACCAGAAAATTTTTTCAAGTCTAAAAAATACACCTAAAAACTTTACCTTTGAACAAGGGTTTAAATAAGCAAAATATAGGGACAAAACATTATTTTGATAAAGACACTTCTCCTTTCAACCCAAAAACTTGGATACCAACGTTTTTATGTCATAACAAAACATTTTAAACCGAGAACTCTCCAAACCAAACATGAGTCCATGCCTTATATACAAACAACATATGAAGCCATGGCCCTAAGGCCTTACATAACATGCTTTAGAATCTAAAACATATACAACAATACATGATCCCACAACAAAAGAAAAAACTAGAAAAAAGTCTTCTGCCTCCTCTGGCTCTTCTAGATCATCCTATGTGATCACAATCACCTGAAAAAAGGTTTTCAAATCTCACACCATGAGCCAAAGCGCAATAGAAAATAGACTAGCATGAAGTAAAAGCAGGATATGCAATCACGTAGTATAGAATCGACTTGACTTCACAAACCTCAAAATGGTTTTCCATCCTCAAAACCACACATGTTCATATAATGTAAATAACGTCTAACAGTTTAAGAAAACATCAATAAAACGTTATTTTCCACTCGGTTCCCACAATCGATCATGATTCCTACGCACTAACTCGTCGTATCGGGGGCAAAGATAACAATTATAGACTCTTGCTCATTACAGTAATATTTTGGAACATCCAATGACTCGCTAGTTAATGACGAGTTCTATACGGGGTTACAACAACACACACCTCCCAATAGGACAACCACTTCATTTACGGAAATTAACCAGAATGAACAAAACACCTACTTGCGCAATGTTTTCGAACTTTCACCAAGGAGCAGTAGCGGCCTAAATACACATGCACTGTCACAGCACACCTATCGAATCATTAAAAACACGTAGCTCGACTACAAAAATATTTAAAGCAGTACATTAATCATGTTCAAAACATCCAATGGCCTTCAGCCACGTCGTCCTTAACCAAGGAAAGATGACCAACATTTTCAAAAGTTTTACCATTTCAACCGAAACGTTTAAAATCAAAACTCAACCCCAAGGGTTAGCTCCAAACCTCCAAAACATGATTTTCATAACTTTCACATAACTCTCTCCGTTTTCAAAACCCACCGTTCTGAAAACCACGGACACCTACACGTTCACCAACTTTTTAATAAACCGTAACAAATACAAAACATGCTTTTTATCCAATTAAACACGGTTTAAACATAAAGTCAAATGTTTAGCATTTTAAAACGGTAAAAAATGCATATAATAGTATGTAGCACCCTTTTAAAGAAATAGAGTCTAGAATCCAACCTTGGCAAGTTATAACTCGAAGCTTTGAACACCGGCGAGAAACCAAAGTCGCCAAAACGTGATTCCGTTTGGATGAATGCAAAGCCCACGACAAGGATATCGAGGATCGACTATCCAAACGTCAAGATCTGAACCCGAATGAAGTTGAAAGCTAGAGAGAAGGTAGAGTATAAGGGTGATCTTACAAGAGAGAGGAGAAAAATCTTACACAAGAAGTTTTGGCATAAAGCTGAAGGCATGGGTTGTCTTATAAATATCTCACGCCAGGCTATCCGCTTGAGTGAACAGAGATCTGCTCGAGCGGTCCCCCACCAACTTAACTCTCTGTTACCTGCCCGCCCGAGTGAACAGAGCCCTATTCGAGTAGTCATTGCTGGGTGAAAATCTAAACAAAAGATGCATGACAAAGCCCACGCATGCATAACACATAAAGAAACATGATATTCTATAATGATCAAAGTGCTAACCAACACATCGAATAAACATTACAAAAATAAAACAGAACCAAGTTTCACAACTCTCCCCCCTTAAAGGAATTTTGCTCCGAAATTCACTACAAGATCACGAAGCAAACAACTCCGGATATCTAGCACGAATTTCGAACTCAAGTTCCCACATCGCTTCCTTGACTTCATGATAAAGTCATAGAACCTTGACATATGCAATGGTCCTCCCTCTTAACACTTGCTCCTTTGTGTCCACAATCTTCACCGGTCGTTCCTCAAAAGAAACATCATCATTTACCCGCAACTCAGCCCAATCTAAGATGTGTGATGGGTCAGGCTTGTACTTCCAAAATATAGAGACATGAAACACATTGTGCACAGATGACAGTTGAGGAGGCAAGGCCAGACGGTATACCATGTAAGGACCTACTTTTTAGATATAATAATAGCAACAGTAGTATAGCTGTAGTGTAGTTGCCTATATTGTCACGATCACTCAACACTAGGGAAAAAAATTATTATTTAAAAAAAATTAAATAAATAAATAATAATAATAATTTTGTTTATAGTCAATTATAATTAATTATGTGACTACAACACAAACTCACACAAACTCCAACGCAAACTTTAGTATACACACATATTTAAAAGAATCTCTACAACAAACACAATAAATTAATCAATAAATCCTAATTCTCTATAACACACAATCTCCATTAAAATAATCTAAAAGCAATATTAATATATATATATATATATATATATATATATATATGTAAATATACTATATACAAACTATTATATATCTCTCTTCAACCAAATAAAATAATCCAAAAGCAAAAAGTAAAAGTTATTTTAGTGTTTAAAATAATAAAGAGACAAAAAAAAAAGTTTAATATATATGTATGTATATATGTATGTATAAATCTCTACAAGTAGCCTAATATTATAATCAAAAGTAACAACTTAATATAATAATATAATTTTAAGTCAACTTGTATTTTTAACATAAAAAGACTTAATACAACACATAAATAATTAAATAATAATAAAATAATATTCAATCATAAAATTGAGTCTTAAAATCTAAATTCATCAAATTAAATTAAAACTAGACGAAAGAAATTTAAAAAATGTACATCAAGTTATCAAATTGTACAAAAATCAAAATTTAGCCCAACCACCACAACTAAATAATGCTATAATTAAACTAAGATGTAAAAAATTAAGTACAACACCTAAAATTATTATATTAATTCAAAATTTTAATATTTATAGTTAAAAATATATATTAAGTTAAATTTTAAATTTAATTCTTGAACAATGTAGTGTATATATATCATTAAATATATAATTTATCAATATAATATAACAAAAATTCAAATTGGAGCCTAAAAACCCCCCATGGTCGGCCACTTTATGCACCTGCACACTCAACCCCAATTTTTTTATTACTTTATCTTTCATGCATGCAATATTAGTGGCTGGCGTCTTACACACTTTATCATTACATCTCCACTATCAAAATTTGTATTAAAAGAGAGCAACACCCCTCCCCCCTCTAACATCTCGGCACCCTCTCTCCCTCCTTGTGTTTTGCTTTTTTTTTTTCTAAGTGTTTAAGTGTGTTAGAGATAGAAAAGGAAGACCAAGTGTATGTTTTCTAAGATCTTCAAAGTGTTCTTGTGTTCTTCAACTAAAGACTTTTATATTCATCATCTATCAAGCATCTCTAAGGTAGGAACAATGTTTTCATACACTTATTTTTCATATACTAAGATCTTCTTAACTCTTAAACACCTCTAGGTTTAAGATCCATGCTCAACATTATGAGATGTGGTTTTGAACTTATTTTCTACTACTGTTCTTTCTCCTCAATCATCTACCATTTTCTTTTGCTTTTGATCCATGCAAATGGTATATATCTCATATATAAGTCATATATATGAGGGATAGAGCTTTGCATGCAAGGGCCATGGCCTAAGGAGCTAAAAAAAACACAATTTTTCTTCATACTCAAATCTGTCCAGAATGGGTTTTTTTTGTCAAAAATCCGATTTTAGTCCATTTACTGTAGTAATAAGATGTCGGGGTAATTTTTATGTAGTTGGATAGATAAAAGTCTTATCTTTCTAACCCCACTAGAATCAACCCATTTGCATATGAATAGAGAAAATGGCAACGATTCTCCCAAAGTGTGTCGAATCTGAACATTGTTTGATAGAATATTCATAATAAATTCAAGAAAAATGAAACAAATACAAGGCCAAGTTCCAGAGCTTCTAAACTCATATATCGAACACTGTAAAAAATTTTAAAAATAAATTTTTAATTCTAAGTCCTCATTTCTATTTTTGAAGTCACTAAATTTTCACGCCACTGTTTTGAAAATTTTTCTCTACACTGTCACAGAAATTTGTTTTGTTAAAATTGAGACCTTAGAAGCAAAATGTGAGAAAGTGTAAAACATAAAAAGTTCTCATAACATCCAAAATAGGGTTCCTACCAAATCTCAGATTTTATTTCCAAGTCTAAGTATTTTAAAAATCCTAAAAACCAGTAACTAAAATCTAAAAATCCTGACTGTGGTTAAATGTGATTAAGTGTTAATGCTATTATTTTGGGTTCCCTATGTTGTGATATGCATGATTAAATAATTAAAATGTGTAATATTGTCTCGATATACTTACATGATTATAGTGGTTAAAATTACTTACATGTAAATTTGGTTAAATCATTGATCTATGCACATTAAGTTTAGCCTAAGTATTTTGAGGTAATTTTAGCTTAATTGGTGCATTTTTTTTTGTCTTACATGTTAATGCATGAGTTCCCATGTAAGTTGAAAATCATAATTTTAGCATATGATATCATGCCACATCATCATTGGGTGGGTTCACGGGGTTCACTTAAAGATTTTAAGAAAGAGATGAAATTGAACTTTAGGATGGTACAATGACACTTGGAGAAATTGTGGTTTTATGCCTTGGTTATTTGGAATGGTTTTTGGCATTAGTGCTAAATGTACGTTATTATAAATTGTATTATTGGTGAAGGCAGTTCGAGTGGCATAATAATAGGAGTTAGATTTCGCGATCCCGCGTTTGATCTTGACTTGAGAGTCGAGGGCTTGAAGTGTTGACTTGTCCACGCCCTTGCCGTTAGTGATGACCTGGCTGGACACTTAGTCCGCTATGTAGTCATCCCACGGCTTAAGGAACGCTCTTTGTCAGTCGGTAGACTTGGTTAGCGTGATAGGGATCATGGGGTTTAAGATGGTTTTTCCTGGGTGGGGAGGACCTATAATAACTTAAGTTTAAATTGGACTAGAAAATTTAAATTGGTTGCATCACTCTCATCATAGCTCACCATCATACTTATCATGTTATCTTATCTGCTATGTGTCGACCTATACTTGGAGAAATTTTTGTATAATTATGTTGTCCCTTCTGGGCTTTAGCTCACGGCATTCTATGCCAGGTTTTGAGGACGCAAAAGTTCCCACCAACTACCCTGTGCCAGAGGAGGTGGAACCGTGGCTCCCATGAGCTGGAACTCTACCAGTCTGCTGCACCTGATGATTTTTTTTGCTTATTGGACTTAGTGTTGCTTTCTTTAATATTTTCTGATATATATACACTTTATTTTGGGTCTATAACCTTAATCTTATGGTATTCTTACTTTTTTGCATTGATGGGTATTAATCGCTTATTACTATTCCGCACCATTATTAGTTAATTGTCGCTCTAAATGTCTCCGAGTTTTGGGGGGTCACATACCACCCCTCCAATCCTCTCCAGAATTTCAAATGGCCCGATAAAATGCGACAACAGCTTTTCGCTACGGCCAAACCTCATCAAACCTCAGCGCGGCGAAACTTTCAGGAACACATGGTCCCCCACTCCAAACTCCAAAGGCCTCTTCTTCTGATTGGCATAATTTTTCTGATGACTCTAGGTTGTCACTAAACGTTGGCGAATCATAGCAATCTTTTTCGTCGTCTCTCGTACCAATTGTTGGAGGCAAAACTTCCAAGATCATTATTTTTACAAACGATTTTTGAAAAAAATTAACTGGACGGGCAAACGCCGAAACGAGCTCCAAATAAAATTTTTGATGTCGAACGATCAAAATTAAAATCCGTGTAACCAAAGTTAATTTAGAAAAATACATTTTTATCGGTCAAATCTTCAACTACGTTTCTGATTTCGAGTTGAAACTCCTGTTAGATCTTATTCTATATTCTCTTATGCGATTCTTGAATGTAGTGTATGCTACAATCTATCAAGAACTTGTACGGTAGAACCTGAACAGCTTTAGTCTTGAAAGACAAGTTATGAAATTGGTTCAGCTTACCCGCATATTTATAGAGTTACAGTAAGGACCTGTAGAATAATTATGAGTATGACTTCCAGTGGAACACAGACACCCATCAACGGTTTTTGCAATTAAGTAAACCTCATAGCGGTATCTGCAATTATGAAAAACTAGCCGCGGTTTTTACAATTTCTATAAAACACCAAATTACAGTTCACACCACTAAAGAACTATAATTGCACTCTGACCCATAATCTCAAGATCTTCTTGTATTGAGCTCCTATTATTAAATATATATAATTTCTCCCCACATTAAGATTTTTGATACCCGCCAATTAAATTTAATTACTGACAATTTAATTTATTCAACATCTTATAATTCCTTAAGTCCTTTCGCTTAACTTATTTGACCGCCGGATAATCAAATCCACCTGTAGAGTTTGGTCTAGTCAAAACTTATAAGCTTTCCTAAGGTGGCATCATTAATCCCGATCTTTCGGGATATGAATTTCGTCAATAATTAATATTCATCATATAAATAATACCGCTATCCAATTCACCGGAAATATATACCCATATAAGATCGCACCCTTTAATAAATCAAAATAATGAATATTAAATATACACAAATCAATAATTATTTAAAGATTAAGATTATAAGCTCTATTCATAATAATCTTGGGTGTGAATTAATTTATATAGTCAGTATAAAATTAATTATCCTAATGTATCCCGTTCAATACACATAAAGTGTACTAGCACATAGAGTCGAAATAAAAGACGACGCTATTATCTGTTCTTCGTACCAAGATAGAACTACTAAAATTCTGTGTTACAGTCGTATCGATGGTTTGTCCATTTCCATCTAAACTATAAACATATAACTTATATTCTACAAGAACCTAAAATCTAATTTACTGTGTGCACGCCATACTCTGCACACCAGATTAAATACTGTACAGAATATTGGATATTCATGCATAATATTAAAGAAATAATATACATACATTGCTCATAAATATTCTCATAAAATAAAAAATTAATTTTATCAAAATAAAATAAAATACTAAAAATATGGTATTTAGTATACCAACCATAACAATCTTCCACTTATACTCAAAACTATACTGCCATACATCTAACTCCCATGCCCTTTACATGACTATCAAAAGTCTTAGCCGGCAAGTTTTGTGTAAAAGGATCTGGAAGGTTGACTCCTGATGCAATCTTGGTCACTATAACATCACCTCTCTATACAAATTCTCGTATCAGGTGATAGTTATGCTCAATGTGCTTTCCTTTCTTGTAGACCCTTGGTTCGTTCGAGTTTGCAATCGTTCTGCTATCGTCACAATAAAATGTATTAGCTGACAGAACTGAAGAGACCACCTCTAGATCCAACAGGTAGTTCCTACGTCAAACGGCCTCTTTGGCTGCTTCAGAAGCTGCCACCTATTCGGCCTCCATGGTGGAATCAGCAATGTAGGACTACTTGATACTCCTCCAACTTATAGCTCCACCTCCTAAGGTAAACACATATCCTGAGGTAGACTTATGAAAATTCTTATTAGATTGAAAATCTGGATTCAACTAAGATTAGGCAGAGTCAAATTGGGGTGTCTACAGAGAGGTACTCTGTCGAAGTACCGAGAGAGTATGAGTCTTGATGCCGACACCCTGCCGAAGTATCGAAAGACTGACTACCAATATCAAAACTCTGCTTGACCCTGACTCACCTACACTGGGATTGGATCATTGCTTGAGGATTGGACTACCGATCACTATTCCCCGACTTGAGGATTCACTTGCAATCCAGGTATTCTGTTTGGATCTCCAGTCTTTCTATCTCTATTTTCTCTCTCTTGGAGTGACTAGGTTAGTTTCAACCTTTTTATCCTGCATACCTTACTCCTCATGTTGTTTACGTAGTTGATTCAGTTATCTCATTTTGTTTGATTTAATCGTGAGCATCTAGTTAATTGTGATAAGCATGGTTAGATTAATTAAATTTAGTTAAATTCATGTTATAAAAACAAACTTTAATTTTACTTTATTCACATAGCACATTCACACTTAGCACGCTGTTACTCTTAAATTCATCAATTTAGTGCTAACATATCCGACAACTGTGATTTACAATGTCGTGATTGTTACATTTGGTGTACTCACATTCATACGGTTATAATTATTTATATTGCACCCGTATTTTACATTTCTTAGTTAAATAGCTGTTATGTTACTATGTAATAGTTATTGTTTTCAATCGTTATATTTCATTAGCTTAATTCATTTTTCTTTTAGTAGTGTTTCTTTATTTTTCTTTTCTTTTTTCTTATTTTGTTTAACATCAAAATCCACAAAATTTATTAATTTTAGTTTAGTTTCCCTTTTTTAGCATTTTTTTCACTTTTCTGTTATTTTGTTCGGTTTTCATATAAAACCTATAGATTTCTTTCTTTTTCTTTTGTTATAATTCTAATTCTTCGGCTTTAGTTTAGTAGCATTTTTTTTATCTTTTTCAAAAAGCCTTTTAATTTGGTTTAATCTTCTTCTTGTAAATTTTCTTTTGTTTCATTTTCTTTTGATTAAATTTTTAAGCATTCTTTTGTATGGAGAAAAACATAAAAATTTATGTTATTTGTTTAATAATCTTTCATTGTTTTTTTTTATTATTAAGCTTTTAATATAGAATTCTCATATACCTTTTTTATTTTAGTTTATCTTTCCTCTCTTATAAAAGTTTTTTTATATTTTGTTTACAATCATGTTAGTGTAATTTTAGGTTAGTTGGTAACATGCATATCTGGTATGATAATTTTAAAGTATGTTTTTTTTATTTTATTTGAAATCATGTTTAGAGTAACTTAGGTTATTTTAAGTTGTTTGATAATATTGTTAGTAAATTCATATTCATTTTTGGTATGATTTGAATTTAGTGACTTTTTAGCATTTCTTTGTTCATTTGTTTAAATTATGCAAATGTAGGTTATTTGGTGACACTGTATGCAGTTTTGCTCCATGTATTCTTTAACTAGAAATTGCTTGTCGTAGGACTCAGGATTTTCTTTTATTATTTGTTTTGTTTTGGTATTCTATACACATATACTATAGATTTTTCTTATTTGATTTTGAATGTTCTCTCTTTGCCTTCATCTTCTGTATTTGCGTGCATTTGAAAAATCTAATTAAGAACCAATAATGATTAGTAGAGACTAACCTTATGGTTGGGCGAGCGGGGTGCCTAACACTTTTCTCGGTTCGTACCTTAGTCCTCGAACCCTTGTTTTCTCTGGTCAACGCTTTAAAGATCAGTGGCTCTTTTTATTTTTCTTAGTTTTTTTCAAAAATCAAGTGGCGACTCTATTTTCAACAAAAAAGAGTTTTTAAAATTTGGTTGTCAAGATGTTAAAACATTTTCTAAACATTTCTTGAATTCTCTTACTTTTAAAACGAAACCCTAAATCCCAACACCATAACAGTAGGAAGTCTAATGTATGCTATACTTTGTACTAGACCCGACATCTGTTTTGCCGTTGGCATAGTTAAAAGATATCAGTCTAATTCAGGGTAGGAGTATTGGACTGCGGTAAAGAATATAATCAAGTACCTAAAAAGGACTAGAAATTATATGTTGGTTTACCAGACAGACAGTCTAGTACCTTTGGGGTACACAGATTCGGACTTCTAGTCTGACAAAGATTTTGATAAGTCTACTTTAGGATATGTGTTTAACTTGATAAGCAGTTCTGCATTGCTGATTCCACCATGGAGGCCAATACTTGGCACCTTTTGAAGCAGCCAAGAAAGCCATTTGGCTTAAGAACTTCCTGTTGGATCTAGATGTGGTGCCTCTAGTTTAATCGGCTATTACACTTTCTTGTGATAATAGCGTAGCGGTTGTAAACTCGAAAGAACTAAAAGTTCACAAGAAAGAAAAACACATTGAGTGTAAGTATCACCTGATACGAGAAATTATGCAGGGAGTGATGTTGCTGTGAGAAAGATTGTATCGGGGGGCAACCTTGCATATCCTTTTACAAAGAGCCTACTAGTTAAGACTTTTGATAGTCATGTAGAGGGCATGGGAGTCAGATGTATAGCAGCATAGTTTTGAATATAAGTGGGAGATTGTCAGGGTTGTATACTAAAAATCTTGAATTTTATTTGGTTTTAGTATTTAATTTTATTTTTAATAAAATTATTTTTTTATTTTATGAGAATCTTAATGAATAATGAATGCAATATCATTTTTTTAATATTATGCTTGGTTGTCCTTTATTCCGTACAATATTTAATCCGGTATGTAAAGTACAGTTTGCACACAGAAGACTAAATTATAAGTTCTTGTAGAATATAAGTTTTTGTTCACAGTTTAGATGGAATTGAGGAAACCATCGGTACGACTATAGTACAAAGTTTTAGTAAACCTATCTTGGTTATGGGTAACAGATAACAACGTCGTCTATTGTTTCGACTCTCTCTACTAGTACACTTTGTGTATATTGAATAGGACCACATTGGGGTAATTAATTTTATACTAACTATATAAATTAATTCACACCCCAAGATTATTATGAGTGCTTATGCTCTTAATCCTAAAATAATTATTATTTGCGTATATTTAATATTCGTTATTTTGATTCATTAGAGGGTGCGATCTTTTATAAGTCAATAGTCCAGTTGAGTTGGATAGCGATATTAAATATATGGTGAATAATAATTATTAACAGAATCCACGTTCCAATTGTTCGGAATTGACGATACCCCCTTAAGGAAGTATAGAAGTTTTGACCGAGCCAAACCGTCCAAGTGGATTTAATTATCTGGCCGAAAAATAAGTTAAGCGGAAGGGCTTAAGAATTTTAGAAAGCCGATTAAATTAAATTGTCAATAATTAAATTTAATTGACGGATATTGAGAATGTTAACGTGGGAAGATGAGTTAAGCATTTAATAACAAAAGCTCAATGCAATTGGTCTTGAGATTTTGGCTAGAAGTGTAGTTACAGTTCTTTAGTAGTATGAACTGTAATTTAGTTTTTTATGAAAATTGTAGAAATCGCTACAAAATTTTCATAATTATAGAAATCGCTGAGAGGTTTACATATTTGTAGAAACCGCTAGATATGTATCCGAGTCACACTAGGAGTCTATATCATAATTACTCCACAGGTACTTGTTGTAGCCTATAAATATGTGGGTAGTTCGAACCAATTTCAGTTGTTGTCTTTCAAGACTAAGATTGATCGGGTTCTGTCGGTTCCAATTCTCGAAGGATTGTAATTCATACTGCGTTCGGGAATCACATCAGAAATATAGTAGTTCGGAGCTTTAACTCAGAGAATCTATTATACAATACAGCGAAATGAGGTGACTTTTATCTTTTTCATCCAACAGTGGGACGTTTGCCTTCTTGAACCTACGGCGGAGAGGCTTTAAAGGAGAAATGGGAGAAGGGAGAAATAGAGGTCACGGAGGCTTCAGAGGAGAAACAATCCCATAGCGGACACCCTACCGAACGTCGATCATCTGTTATCATCCAACGGTGCCTCTTTGACAACCCGAAACGTCGCCTCTAAGCTCTCAGCTTCTCTCTCCGAACGTCGCCTCACTCTCTCACTTCTCTCTCTGCGTCTATCATCTCACCCCGCCGAACGGCGTCACTCTGACACCCCGCCGAACATCACCTCTGGACTCTCGGCTTCTCTCTCCGAACGTCGCCTCATGATGGCTTCTCTCTCACTCTCTCACTGTCGCCTCTCACATTTCTCAAGCCCGCAGTCACCGAACTCTCTCACAGTCCATTTTGCTTCTCTTTCTCAATCTCCGTTCACTCTCTCACAGTCCTTTCTCTGCATCTCATCACCGATCTCTCTCTACGCCGCTCACCACCGCTCACCACCGATCCTCGCCGTTCACCACCGATCATCACCGATCACCTCCGATCTCACTGTGTTCTAAAGGTATTTATATTTTTTGGTCCTAACTCTTCATATCTCTTGCTCTCTCTCTCACTGTGTGTGCATTTGGATATTGAAGTGTACTGTGTGTGCATTGGGATACCGTGTGTAGTGCTGTGTGTGTATAGGTATGATTGAGGCTGCTGTGTGTGTGTGATTGTTTTTAATAGATAGTGTGTTTGAGGCTGCTGTGTGTAGTGCTGTGTGTGATTATTTTGAGCACTTCTAAAAAATATATATATTTTTCTATATACGGGAAAAAAACTGAACTGAGAGTAAAGTGAGTGTTCAAAGAAAAAAAAGAAAAAAAATAGTATTATAATTGCATGTATAAAATAAAATAAAAAAATTATTTTATTTTTAAATCAAGTTTTAGTTGTTTCTTCTAAAAAATGAAATGTTTGTTTTCAAAAGCAAAATTAATGAGGGGTAATAAAGTGCTTTTACCGAATATAAAGTGGGAGTTTTCATTCCTTTGGTTTTAAAATATCAAGCAAGTGATGTTATGTATGAGAACCAATGCTTTACCGTTTTGGTGTTCATGAGAATAAAAATTTGCTTCCATTGGGGTAATCAATGCTTTGTTGTTATCAGAGTTTCAATGCTTCTAAATGATTATAATTGTGTATTGATTTGTAATATAATTATTTTTTTTAAAAGTTATAAAGCCATATATAGCTGTGTATTTCCTACATAGTTTTAAAACAAAAATGTGTTGGAGATGCAGAGATGTGGTTAGTCGTAGGTAACTTTTGATGAAAATATGATATGATCCAGAACTACAAATTGTTGCAAGGACTATTTAATCTCTCTCTACCCTCATTTTGTTATGCAAAAATCAGGTTTTGATTCAAGATCCAGATTACTACATACTACTATAATATCTGACCGCCCTCACTTGGCTTCACCAACAAGATGTTTGGTGATTTAGTCATTCCTGTAATCTGTTTACTTATATGCTTTATGTGTCATTAAATATAAATGCAAGACACATGTTAGATGCTAGAGAAAGGAGTCAATAGGAAGGTTATTAGATCAAGAGATTTCAGAATTAGGAAGAAGAAACAGAGAGAAGACGAACTCATGGAGGAATTGCAATAACAGGAGGATTAACCCTCAATTATGGTTGTTGATAGTTCTTAGTTTTCATAATGGGCGAGGAAACAATGACACTGCTGTTTTGATTGTAGTAAAACATTTTCTCTTTCTAACATGTTAAATGTTCTTGCCAATTGACAGCATTTTCAAGATTCATTGTGAGGACTATTGTAATGTTTTCTCTTTTATTATTTTTTTGGGTTTGTCGTGGCTACACATGTTGATTCATATTTTCCATTAATGTTCATATTTTTTTTACGTCTCTATTCTTTCTTCTTTTTTTTCTCCTCTTAGAGCATCTCCAACCCATGTTCTATAACTCTATTTTAGAGCAAAATTGCTCTCCAACTACTGTGGGTTTGTTTTGTTATTAATTGTTTTCATGATTATATATATCTATCTTTTCATTTAAATTTGTTTCTATGATTATTATTGATGCATTTCACTCCTTTTGTTTGAAGGGAAAATTGTTACCAGCCATTATTCTTCACTTCAATGCTAATTCTTATTTTTGATTACCTAAATGCCATTTTAATCCTTGATTCCTTAATCTCAGCTTTTGAGATTATTAGCCTTTGTTGTGTTGAAGAAGGAGAAAAATGTGAGAGTGTTGTCGGCTCAAGAGGTAGTGTCAAACTATGTTTTCTAATGGCAATGCCCATGTATAAACTCATGAGAGCAATTTCTTTGTTCAATTTCTTAACTGGATTTTTTAGTAAGCTAAATTTCCCAAATTGGGATAAATCTCAGTGGTATGTGTATCCAAATGGGTGATTAGTCTATCTAAATGAGATAAAATATTGGCCAATGTATGTATGCAAATTACTTTTATAGCAATTTTTTGTATACAAATTTTATTATTTTTTAAATGTCTTTAAACTTTTAATGGAAGTATTCCTTCTGTACACAAACTTTTATATGTCATTCTTTTTTTTTTCTTTTAGTTGAAAATTTGATAATATCCGAAATTATGTTTTTGAAGAATAATAAAAGTAAAAATTGGTTTTGTTACAAATTATGTTTTCTAATGGCAATGCTCATGTATAAACTCATGAGAGTAAAAATTGGTGGATTATTATTGTGTATACCTGATGATTAATGTCATTTTGTTTTTGCTAAATTTATAATTGAGAGTTCTTCATGCGAATTATGACATAATTTCGCATTACTTTCATTCAAGTTAGGATGGCTTTAATTGATTTGTGGTTTTGTTGTTAGATCCAGACGGTGCCTGTGTATATTGCGTTGATTGATTTTATTACAAGTTATTTGGTAAACGGTCAAACCGTTGGATTATCCAGAAAACAGGAAAAACTCTACCAATTTTTTTAAAAGTTTAATACTTAAAATAATTATCTATGTATTGTACATTTTTTTTTTAATTTAGTATTTTTTAGGATGGGTTATTCATAGTAATATGAGATTTTAGAGAAATTATTAAAATGTACGAGTAATCTCAAAAAAAATTGTGGTAGTGCCTTTTGGCACGGGCAATACCTAGTCAAAATTCGTAGTTAAAAGAATCACAAAAAAGTATTCATCTAAATTAACTGTGGTGGCACAGGTATTATTTTGATCGATCGACCGACATCAAAAAGCTTTTAATCTAGAGCATGTTTCGACGATTGTCTGTACAATTTTTTTTAATCGAAAAATCGTATTTAAATAAATGATCTTGCCAGTTTACCTCTAACACTCAGCTCTATAACATGATGTCACATTAGCTGTTCTCCGTTTGGGAAATCAACGTGATAGGAAAGATCACACCTAAAGGATTGAATGGACATGAGTTCATCGTCGTAGGAATTAACTATTTCACAAAGTGGGTAGAGGCCACCTCTTACTCTATTTTAAATGCCTCTCAAGTAGTCAGATTCATCAAGGAGAATCTTATTCGTCGATGTGGGGTTCCGCATGAGATTATTTCTGACAATAGTTCTCATTTGTAAGGAAAAGTTCTAGATCTTTTGGAGGAGTATCAAATTTTCAATCATAAGTCTTCTCCGTATAAATCACAAACCAATGAAGCTGTGGAAGCTGCTAACAAGAACGTGAAGAAGATTCTACAAAAGACGACAGAGGGAAGTAAGGATTGGCCGAAAATATTGCCATTTGCACTTTGGGGGTATCGAACATTGAATAGGACTTCTACTGGAATAGCACCGTATGCATTGGTCTATGGAATGGAAGCCGTTTTATTCGTAGAATTGGAGATTTCGTCTTTGAGGATAATGGCCGAAAGTAGTATTCCCGACCTGTAACGACCCAATTCGGACCCTAGTTGTAACAACCCGGTTGATAATGATCTTTGTAAAGATCCAGCCCAAACTGTAGTATTAGTGATGAATAGCTCACAAGGCCATAGAATACGAAAGAAGTTCGAAACCCTAACTCAACTCGAAAACCCTTAAGTTTGACCCAAAAATCCTTAAAAGGTCCAAAACTCAAGCAACAAAACCTTAACACCCAAAGAAACTCCCAACATTCTAAATTAAGTAATTATCATAAGATAATGAATTAAAAATAAAAAATTCTCATAATTAGGGTAAAATGACCATTTTGCCCCAAGTACAACAAAAAGTCTTAAAAATTTAAATTTTGGCATATGAACACCCTAAATCAAATATTTAAATGGTGTTTAAAAATAATAACTTGATTCCAAGTCTAGATGCCCCAAAGCCCTACCGACCCTTTAAATTTAATACTTGAACTTGGCCTTCAAAAGTTACTGTGTATGTTGAGTACCTTTTGTCGTGAAATCCAAGTTTGTCTTTTGATTGATTTGAGTTAGTTGATTAGTATTTTAAAGTGAATTTATGATGATTAGAACTCATGACATCAAATTTGAATTGTATCTTGAGAATCGAACTTGTGCCTCACATGATTTTACTTATGTTTAGTGAGTTGTACCATGAATCTTGCCATACTAGTTGATGCCATGGTATAAATAATTGCACTTAAGATCCATATTATACATCATGAACATTGTCACTTGCATCTTGGCATATGGAGTCCATCTGTGCAAACCGTTGTTGGGATGAGTTATTGTCTTTTTTGATTCTAAATATAAGGCATCCCTGGTGGCCATGCTTATAAATATTTTATGATATATTTCCCTTGTACATCCTTGGTGCGTTTCTAGTGTTACGAATTTAGTTTACACACCCTGGGTGCGTTCCCGGTGTTTGAAATGGTTTTTGGTTTATACACCCTTGGTGCGTTCCCGGTATTTGAAATAGTTTTTGGCTTATGTACCCTAAGTGCATCCCCGGTGTTTGAAAAAGTTTGTCATGAAAATTGTTGGGCACCGTGGGTTCGTCGCCAGCATTCTAATTTTGGTAATTTGGACTTTGGAGTTGACACTGGTGCGAAGGCATCATGTTTCTTAAGGTGAGTGATTCTCCTCTGATTCAAGCCATCATCCTTGAACTAACTCTTCTCTTGTAGAACTCAATATCAATTCTTTGTTAATTACCTATGCCGAATATTCAACATTGATAAAATCTTTTGCCATCGTTCATTTTCTCTCGATTCTGAAACCACAACCTTTTTGCAATAATTTTGTGAATTCTTTGCATACTTTTGAAATCCTTACCAGGGAAGTGGACTTAGAAGCTTGAATTGAAGTACGTTAAGCTGACATAATTTTAGGATAAATATCTAGTCTGGCTACTCATTGTTTAAACATATCTTTTATCAAGATCTGATGCTGCACAAATTGGCCCCGAGAACACCCCCTTTGTAATCTTCATTAGATGTTCAACTCTTATATCCAATGCATTTGAGCCTCAACTGCATTTGAGCCTCAACTGACATCTCTATTTAGGTCAACAATGATTGCCTTAGCCTTGATCCCTTGCCCTAATCCAACCATATCTTTTATCATGTTCATTTTACCCTAGAATGACCAACCGCTTGAGAAAATCGATTTAGTCATTGGAAGAGACATTCAAACCTTACGTACCAGCACGTCAAGAACAAATGGCAAAGGCTAAGAGGAATAGAGTAACCCTTGGAAAGACTAGAAGAAAAATGAAAACATATGACTACAGACCTCGTCACCAGGACTACTAAGAACGCCTTAAAAACCAACAACATTCGATGTATAGTGGATCGCCTCACTAAGATCGCTCGCCTTTTATCTATAGACCTCACAACACATCAGTAACTACAAGTAAAAAGTACATCCATGAGATTTTACATCAACGTGCATTCCCTATTATACTCAATCGAGACCCGCATCTCACCTTCAGATTGATGGATAATCTGCACGAACATTTCCAAGCCGACAAGGGCATGTTAATAGTTTGCGTAATGGAATTTAAAAAGGCAACCAAGGAATATATTTACCTTTAGTCTGAGCCCACTTACAACAACAGCTCCCGAGCCTAGCACAAATCTTGTAAGATCTAGCAGTCAATTTGGATTAATCACAAGGGAAGGCATCCTAGATGGGATCATGGTACTTATCGGACCTAAATGTACAGAATATCCCAACACCTGAGAAAAGGAATTTTTTCCGAACAACAGAGTTTGGATCAAGGCCACAAAACAACAACAATCAACAGTAACAACTTTCTAGAAGTGCAACCAGCCTGGGCATAAGATGGCTCATTGGCCGCTAAAAAGTGGAGAAGACAATCGAGGAGGACCACTAAGGAACAACAAAAAGTTCACGCGCTCAGAACCTTATTTTCAAGATGACAGAAGAGAACAACTAGGAAAAAGGGCACAAAAATTAATAATTTATTATCACTGCCGAAAGTTAGGACATAAAAAATCTGAATGCTCAATATAAAGAGGATTAAACTACAACAACCGTCAGCAGGGACAAGACTACAAAGATCAAACAAGTCTATCTATTGCAGCAAGAAACGAGTGATTTGAAAAAGGTAGTGCAACCTGGCCAACCAAAGAGCGATGAATGGAATGTTTGCCCCTCACAAGAGAAAAAGGAGTAAGTGTTGATGATCGGACGTACGCCGTATTCGTAAACTCTAAGTTATACGTTAGTCAAACTTGTTGCATCATTCCAAGAAAGGGTACGCCTGAAGGATAAAAGGTTTTAGGTTAACACTAATCAAACAACCTATGCGCCATAGGTATGTGATTTGATCTTAAAAGTTGTGTAGTAGTCGATCCAAGATTTTTGTAAGGCAAAACAATCGTTATTCAAAATTGTTGAACGTATAAACCCGATCCTGTCCACACCCTTAATAAAGAATGACTCAAGTAAACATGGACACAATGTCAAAGAGAAGTGATGTTTGTAAGTCATCCTCAACCTTTCACACGATGAAGTACGGGACGAAATTTGTTTAAAGGGGATAGTGTGTAACGACCCGGTTCGGACCCTAGTTGTAACAACCCAGTTGATAATGACCCGTGTAAAGACCCATCCCAAACTATAGTATTAGTGATGGATAGCCCACAAGGCTATAGAACACGGAAGAGGTTCGAAACCCTAACTCAACTCGAAAACCTTAAGTTTGACCTAGAAACCCTAAAATGGTCCAAAACTCAAGCAACAAAATCTTAACACCCAGAGAACCTCCCAACGTTCTAAATTAAGTAATTATCATTAAATAATGAATTAAAAATAAAAACTCCTCATAATTAGGGTAAAATGACCATTTTGCCCCTAGTACAACAAAAAATATCAAAAACTCGAATTTTGGCACATAAACACTCAAAATCAGATATTTAAGTACAATTAAGTAGAAAAAGACAAAATAACATCAAAATAACAAAAATGCCCCTTAGTGGCTGTCCACCTTGGAAGTTGTGCCAAAAAGTAATTTTTTACTTTTCTTTAAAGCTTAAAAAGATGAAAAAAGTGTCAAATCAAGCATTATGATGGTCCAACACTTGCTGAACAAGTAATATATATAATAATATGATATTATAGGCTAACAAAAGTAAACAAATCATTATTGAAGTTCATACACACTAAAATAAGTCAAAAAGCCATATTTTATCAAATTAGTTTAATTTGACTTAAAAAACTACATCTATTTAATCAATTACTATGAAAATTATGATAATTCATGTGAATACTAAATTTATCACAAACATACTAAAATAATAAATTTTAGTAGGAAAAGAGACCAAAAAGATACATCAAATTAACTTTTAAAATATTTTCTTGCACAAAAAGGCACGTAAACCTAGGTAAAATCCCATGATTGATGTGGGGTCAGATTTTTATCTTCCAAACTGACACCTAGCTGTATTCCCTACGCCAGATCTGATATATCTCTCTCAAAACTTGTACCAAATCAAATCAACCCATGTGATATGCAAAGAAAATGACTTAAAATTTAATTTTTGTGTTCCCTAGCCTTGCCTATATAAACCAAGCCAAACACCCTCCTTCGCCCTTCATTATTTTTGTCCAAGTGAGGTAAGAGACTAGATTTCCATTGTTCTTGAGTGTTTTTCCGTGTTTGAGAGAGAAAGGAGGAAAGATGAAGGAGAAAAGAAGGAGCCTAAGAAAAATCAAGAAAGTGTCTCTAATGCTAAGTCCTTTCATCCTACCACCTTTTGAGCTCTCAAAAAAGTAAGTAAAATCTCTAAACCTTACGTCCAATATCACCGAAAATATCCCTCAACTCATCTCTTTAAACACTTCAAAAATTAAGAACCGAAAACAAATCAAAAATGCTTTGTAGTTGAGAAATAAGGGCTGTTATATTTTTAAATGATATGAGATGTGGTTGTGTATGGTTATTTTTGAGCTTGATGACTTAAAAGTATTCTGGAGCCTTGATATTCATGTCTAAAACACAAGAATGCAAAGAAATGAAACAAAATCTTGACATAACATAAGTAGAAGACTTGAACATAAAGGGACCTAATTTTTGAGAACTTTGATGTTTCTGCCCTAAATTTTGGAACCCTATAACTCAACATAGAAAATTGATCTAAAAATTTTCTTTGTGTCCATATTTATATTTTTTTGTTATCTTTCATCCAAAGTTGGTTTCAACCCATTTTAATAAGTAGAACTCGAGATATTGCAATTCTACCAAAGTGTGTCGTTTTCAGACCAGTCAACACTACTGACAAAAAAATCCTAATTTAAAATGAGATTTGAACTTTGGCTAATACATAAAAGTTGTAAATAACATGTATATATAATTACCCACTGAATAATGAGCACAAAATATTGAGTTTTGATAGGTCAAAATACCTTTGAAACTCTCTGTTGTGGTTCAACCAATAAATGACACTTCTGTCACATATTTTTGTATAACCAATAACTCATTTTTTTAGTGATCTACTCCAAACGTGGTCTACATGAACATTGTAGCTAACATGTTGACTTACGTTCTGACCAAATATTAGACTTAGATACCTCGGGAAGGTCCCTCAAAACCATTTCAAACTCTCTGTCCAAAGCTGACTCTGTTGAGTTTTGGTAGCTGACAGAACCTATTTTATAAAATGGCCAAAACCCTCTAACTTGTTCCAAATAACTACCCTTACCACTAAACATAAAACTTGTAGGGGACATGTTAAAAGAGAATATATCAAACAATGGGCTCATTTGGACTTGATTTGATACCCCAAACCCTAGACCAACAGAGGCGTATTGTCGGTAAAATTTTGAGGAAACTGGTAAACCGTTTTCGTTTAGAATGCTTTACTCACCCGTTTGCCTTAGGTTTTGGCCTTAGTGTTAAATATAAGAATTGTAAAAAATATTTTTATCTAAATGGTGTTTAAAAATCATAACTTAATTTCAAGTCTAGATGCCCCAAAACCCTACCGACCCTTTAAATATAATACTTGAACTTAGCCTTTAAAAGTTGCTATGTGTATGCTAAGTACCTTTTGTCGTGAGACTCAAGTTTTTGTTCTGGTTGATTTGAGTTAGTTGATTAGTATTTTTAAGTGAATGTACAATGATTAGAACTCATGACGTCAAATTTGAATTGTATCTTGAGAGTCGAACTTGCGCCTCACATGATTGTGCTTATGTTTAATGAGTTGTACCATGAACCTTGCCATTCTAGTTGATGCCATGCTATAAATAGTTTCACTTAAGATCCATATTATACATCATGAACATTGTCACTTGCGTCTTGGCATATTGGAATCCATCTATATAAACCGTTGTTGGGATGGGTTATTGTCTTTCTTGGTACTAAATCTAGGGCGTTTCAGGTTACCATTTTTATAAATGTTTTGGGATATATTCCCCTTGTACACCCTAGGTACGTTCCTGGTGTTACGAATTTGGTTTACACACCCTGGGTGCGTCCCTGGTGCATGAAATGGTTTTTGGCTTATACACCCTAGGTGCGTCCCCGATGTTTGAAATGGTTTATTATGAAAATTATTGGGCACCATGGGTTCGTCGCCTGCATTTTGGTTTTGGTAGTTTGAACTTTGGAGTTGACACTGGTGTGAAGGCATCATGCTTCTTAAGGTGGAAGCATTTAGGTTTAAAACCCAAACCCCAAGCCATTGTAAATTATTTCAGAGTAAAACAGCTGTGGCATGTAGCCAGGCAAAGAATTTATTATTCGCAACGAGGAGAAGTGATGGCTTTGTTGTTCAATTTATCCATAAAGTCTACTCTGGTAATTTTTCGGTGTGAAATTCCTGTTATGATCTGGGTGTTTGTCAAGTTAGGCAAATTGCATTGCATACACCGCATTTCATTCACATGTTTATTGACTTATCTAGCTACCCTGTTATAAATTTATCTGTCTCCTTGACTTTAAATTTTATTGGATGTTATATGATATGCGTAATAGAATATTTTGTTGTGAGTTTGGTTAGAAGGTTTAGGGAGTTTTTTTCTGGGTCTTGGTTCATGGCATTTATGCCACAAGTGAGGAGGAGGAATTCTTCGAGGAAGTCGCCCCCGGTGAAGAAGAAGGATTTAAAGAACAAGGCGAGTGGTAGGAGCCAATAGATCCCGACAATACTAGCTGAAAGACATAGTGTTCACCCTTTTGCTCTTTCTTTTTGGGTTTTGTTCAATTTTCACGGGCCTAGTGTACTTTTTATTGAATCTTTAATGAAACTGTAATCGCTATGTATTTTGAACAGTTCAAAACTCTTAAAAATGTAATATTTATAATATGTAAATATGAATGAATTGCTAGAATATTCACTTTTATTTATATTTATGTATGTTCCGACGTGCCCGGAGGACGGAGCGTCACACGAGTCAGATTGGAAGAGGAACAAATTTGAAGAACTGCTCCTGTTCGATGAAAGAAGAGTAAGGGCACTGTTTCATGTGGATCCCCAGCTTCCGGGTACGTCAAGACATACATAAGTATACATAAGGGATATTCTAACAATTCATTCATAGATAATAAGTACTTAATTTGCATAATATAGCTTGAAGCTTATCAAAACATCATAATTAAAATAGTTATTATAGTCATCCAGCATCAAAGTATCTTAGATAAATAAAAGAAACAGAAAACAATCTACTGCTCCCCGGGAGTTGTGTCGAATTCTTGGGATTCTTCATACCCTTCCTCTTCAAAACATTCGCGTTTAGCAAAACACTCTTTCTCTGGTAAGTCTTGCCCGTCACCTGTGGCGTAAATACCATCAGCCGAAGCTCAGAAGTAAAACACTCCAGACTTCCTCACTAGATCTCACAACACAAATTTGCCACAACACATATCGTCCAATACTTTGAGCAATTATAGATCAAAAGGCAGGCAAGAGTTAAAATATATTGCATGATGAACAGGTGATGGAAAAGATAGCTAAATATGTAAGCGTAATAGTGCAATACGATGAAAAATGCCCAACCTAAAAAAAATACACCTAGAGACAGAGCATGAATTCCATGTCAAGAATTAAAAGAGTGGACTTAATCGGCAATTGATCACCAAAGCCATCATCGCGCCTCGTTGTGAATAGTAAATGCATCGTTGGGCTTCATGCCATAGCTGTTTTACTCAATGGCAATAGTGTGGGAGCGGGCCATCACCTTCGGCCAACCAAAACAATCATTTCGTGCACTTATCTAATAAACCCACCTTAATATCCGTGATGTCTTCGCCGTTGTCAACCCAAAGTCCAAGTTACAAAAGACGGGGACTGCTAGCGAAGAACCTATGGTGCCAAAATAGGTATCCATCATAAACAATTTCTTACATCATGGGCGCACACATGGTGTAAACCAGAAACAAAGCCCAAAACAATGTATAAACGGCTAACTAGAGATGCCCTAGACTTGGAACCAAGGAGACAAAAACTCCAATGCATCCAAACCCACAATGATATGATGGATCCTAATATGTCATAAATTCAACAATAATAATTCTCATGACGGAACGATATGCATCTCAAAGTACAACTACATATACCATGGTATGGCAAGGTACAAACCAACATAGCACTAGTACCTCGAGCTAGAGCATAAGGTACAATTCTCAAATAAGACTCAAATTTTATGGCAATGGTCATGCTTCATCGAACATTCACATAAATTCAGT